>JBAMCF010000810.1:0-39274 GCA_037075285.1 Drosophila lutescens | reverse complement strand
GAAACTACAACAATCAATCGCAATGACGATGCAAAATCAAAAGCAATGATAGAGAATTCATACATGCACACCAAGTGCTTTTCGACACACACAGACGGTCACCACACACAGCAGTTTGGAATGTCAAATTTTTTGACTTCTTTACTGTTTTTTTTTTTTCGTTTTCCTTTTTTTTTTTGTTTTTCTTTTATGAGTTGCTATGTATGGATGATCCCGGTGCCTTATCAGCGATTGATGTACACATATACGGTCATCGCATACAGCAACTTGTTTGTATAATTGTTGTAAATTGTCCTGCAAAAGCGATCCCGTGCCTTATCAGCGGTTGATGTACACATATACGGTCGCTTGCGTGGCAATTACAATTTTGATTTTTGTTCGGTTTGTTTACATGTATTATTTGCACAATTTATTATTATTTTTCCACTACGAAAATTTCCACAACCACTACTGTCACCTGTTCACTTACCTCAGCCTACAATAAAATTAGAACTATGAGCGTAGTGGGCTTGATTAATCCCTTGTTCGTAGTCCGGCTGCGCCAGTTACCGTCCTGTGACCGAGGGAGTAGAGGAGGTCTCATATACGAGTATTACTTTAGAAAATGCTGGAATAAAGCTTTCGAAACAAACGACTGTGTTGCTTGGAGTACCAAATAATAATGCTGTTTTTTTATTATATAAGTGTGTACAAGTCCAATCTATGAGTGTACCCTAGTTTTCTCATGTTGGCAATCCTTATTATTGTCCGTCAGGGTTAGGCTTGTAGTTGTCGCTTCTGTGCTGTTTTCCTGTGGCCGGTGAGAGGGGCATGTTAACTTTCGCATTCCCTTTAGCTGAGTGACGGGTATTAGATAGTCGGGACACAAGCCCGACTATAGCGTTCTCTCTTGTTAATTTTTGATTTCTTCGGCTTCTGGGGACCACATTGAACAATATTTAATGCAAAATTGTTTAGTATGAAAATATCTATCGATCTAGATAGGTTGCAAGCCTATCCGACTTCTAGAAGTATATTAAAAATCTATTAAAAAAATCGTGTCCCCACAATTTTCTTTATTGCTCCCCTCACAGAGGTTGTACCAATATGCACGGTAAACATGATTATTGGGCGTTAATTCAAGCTTCTTGTCAGAAAGTATCATTAAGCTAAAGCCGCCAGTTTTTGAGAATGCACCTCGGATTTTCCTCATACAAAACAGGGGGCAAATATTAAACTGAACAGGGCTCCACTCTCAGACGTTGTACCAACATGCACGGTATATTGGCAGATTGTGGATCGGCCAAAGCAAGTTCAGTGAAAAAATCATAAAGATAAAGCCGTCAGTTTTTGAGAAAATCGCTTTACAGTGGGGGAAGAAAAAATGTTAAAAGAAGTGCCGCCAAATTCAAATTTGAACCAGTAAGTTCCAAGACATGAACCACTATGTAAAAAATGTATTCATGACACTAACCTTATGGGAAAAAATTGTAAAGGCCGATGGCCACTTTTAGAATATATTTTGGTATTTAAAAATACCTCCATACGGTACTACCTGGACCGATGAGCAATGACCAAATCAGTCAACCAAAAAGCATCAAATCAATTTTTATTATTTGTCCCATTTTATAGTAGCTCTAATGAATGAGCAAAATTGTACTTTTGAGATAATTAGAGCTACTATAAAATGGGACAAATAATAAAAATTGATTTGATGCTTTTTGGTTGAATTGTCAAACCTTTTGCGGCTAATTAGGTGCTATAAAACAATAAGAACAATACAAAATTTATTTTAAAGGCCTAATTACTCAGTTGCCAACTAAAAATTACGCACATATTTCTAAATAAATTTCTAAAAATGTATATAAAACTAGCAAAGTCGGTAGCCCGCAGCATCGCCTGCGGAAATTAAATTTGAAAATTAAGCATAAATTTATATTTGCTACTTATTTTAAATTTAAAAGAAACAAGCAAATTAATTTTTCGACAAAAATCCTTACACTATTTTTCTTCACAACATTAGTACTTTGTCCAAAACATATTGCTTAAATATAGAATGTCATACAGGGTTGAGCATGCCATTAAATTCCAAATCGATTAGCGTGTAAATATAGAAAATAAACTTGTTTTCTTAAAAAAAAATTTAACAACAAATTGCTAAAAGACATACATAGCTCTCCAACAACCAAAATATAATAATTTTGGTTAAGATTTAAGAAATGAGAGGGAATATTTTTTATAGGTAACGAAAAGGTAAATAAAAACCAAATACTTTTGGCGATTTAACTAACGGGTGTTTTTTGAAGGTATTCACAGTAGACAACACTTATAAGGGAAACCAATATTTATGCGAAGCAATGTTTTGCTTTATGTATTTGACTAATTTAGGAAAAGGCATCAAGAAAAGCAATTCGATAATACTGCATTTTACCATTGATATTTTGTTTCAGTATTTTTTATACCCTTGCAGAGGGTATTATGATTTCAGTCAGAAGTTTGCAACGCAGTGAAGGAGACGTTTCCGACCCCATAAAGTATATATATTCTTGATCAGCATCACTAGACGAGTCGATCTAGCCATCCGTCTGTCCTTCTGTCCGTCTGTCCGTCTGTTTCTACGCAAACTAGTCTCTCAGTTTTAAAGCTATCGGGCGAAAACTTTCCCAAAAGTCTTATATCTATTGCAGGTAGTATATAAGTCGGAACGAGCCGGATCGGACAACTATATCATATAGCTCACATAGAAATAGTCGGGAAAAAAATGTAAAAAAATTATATCTTGGGTGTTTTTGAACATATCACCTCCTACTTTTGGAAATACCATTTTGTATCTAATTCTGAATTTCGAATAAATTTTTATCAAAATCGGACGACTATATCATATAGCTGCCATAGGAACGATAAAATAATTAATGGGAATATAATAGGAAATAAATTATTGCTTCGTTGGTTTTTATTGTATTCTCTTCTACTCTGGGATATGACTCTTTTTAAATATTTCCGAATTTCGATTTTAATTTTATCAAAATCGAACTACTATATCATATAGCTGCCATAGGAACGATCGGAAATAAGAGAAATAATAGGAAATTTAACATTTTTGCGATTTGTAAATTAATAGGAATGATCTGCAAGGGTATATAAGCTTCGGCTGGCCGAAGCTAGCTTCCTTTCTTGTTTTTCATTAATTTTTCACCTTGATTAGAATAATATTAATAATAAGGAAGGCATGTGGAAGGGGATGCCGTGAATCAAATTGTTTAAACATTTCCATTTGTTTAAACAATATGAGGCACGTGTAAGGAAGGGTATGAGAATCAATTGATTTGAATATTTAGTTTTTTTTTAATATTTGCATTTTAAAACACTAAAATCTGTAAGAAAATGTCTTCGATCTGTTGTGGAAATGTAAATGAAATATTCTTTTAGGAAAAGGATATCAGCATTATCATTAATTTGAATTTAAGCGAATCTAACTTCCTTAGTCAGCTGCAATGCACACACACGCACATATCTAGGGATTGTGTTTATAAAAAACTCATTTTGTGGGCTGTATATATTTCGCCCACGTGTGTGTGCAACGTAGCGAAATAATGTTTTTTACAAATCAACAATTTGTCAATATCTCAACGTTTAAAAACTAATAAATAGTTTCCTGATCAGTTTTTTGCATCATCAAAATAAAAGCAACTTTAAGGAAAATTTCGACTGTAAAAATCAGCTTAATGGGATTTCTTTAAGTCTACCCATATTTTAAATTTCACGTTTACCTAAAAAAAAGACGCAAAAGAAAAGATTGGGGATATAATCCATTTTTTAACCGCGCATTTTAAATGACTGTGATATTTTAATTTTCCCCTTGCGCGGTCACACTTACAGTGCGACAGCAGGGCATACATACATACATACATGTACGACTTATGCAAAGGGCGCCAGCAGAACATACATATGTGCAGGCAATGACGTCAGACTGGCACAACAAAATTTGAAAATATTGGGGACTTGGTAAAGGTTGCTGAATCTCCAAAAAATGTAAATGCAGTTATTGGCGGGTATGCCATAAGATTATGAACATCACATTTTTAAACCATTTTAACAACATTTATAACAGAGAAATGGCAAAAGAAAGAAATTTAAAAAAAAACAAATCGAATTTTGGGGCACTTTGGGGTCGTTTTTATACCCGTTACTCGTAGAGTAAAAGGGTATATTGTATTCGTGCAAAAGTATGTAACAGCTAGAAGGAAGCGTTTCCGACCCCATAAAGTATATATATTCTTGATCAGGGTCACTAGCCGAGTCGATATAACCATGTCCGTCTGTCCGTCTGTCTGTATGAACGCTGAGATCTCGGAAACTATAAAAGCTAGAGGATTGGTATTTGGCATGAAGATTCTTGGAGTTCCTACGCAGCGCAAGTTTGTTTCAAAAGGGTGCCACGCCCCCTCTAACGCCCACAATCGCTTATATACGATTTTAAAAATTTCAATATTTCGGAAAAGTAAAAATGCAGTTTTATTGTGTTTATCAATACCTATCGAAATGTAGAAGAAATTTTTCAAATCGGACCATTCGTTAAAAAGTTATGCGTGTTCAAAGTTTCTATCTCCATCTCCCTCGCACTCCCTTTACCTGAGTAACGGGTATCTGATTGTCGGGGCACCCGACTATAGCGTTCTCTCTTGTTTGTTCTAATTTGTACCTCACACGCGGCTCCTAATTATTTTAGTAATTAATGGGATTTTTTAATTTTTTTGTCAATCCGTTCTGGGTGGAATTTGCTACTGACCGTATTATTGGTCTACAATTATATATTGGGTTGTCAAAAAAGTTTTGCGGTATTTTCGCTAGTTGGCGTTCAGCGCGTAGTTCTTGTTTTATTCGTCGCATCTGGTCATAATATACCTTTTTGGAAAGCTCATTTCACGCGCTAACACGTGTTTGATTGATTGTCTTTTTTTAAGTCGTTCGTGAGTTATAGCGTCGCATTCATGGAGCAAAATAAAAAGAAAATACGGCATATTTTACAGTACTACTACGATAAAGGCAAAAATGCTTCTCAAGCCGCCAATAAAATTTGTGCAGTTTATGGACACGATACAGTTTCCATTTCCACCGCACAACGATGGTTTCAACGTTTTCGTTCTGGTGCAGAGGTGGTCAAAGAAGGAAGGCCTGTCGTAGAAAATTTTGATAAAACCGGCATAGTAGTAGCCGTAGCATTGGTCAAGAGCTTGGCTTAAGTCATCAATCCGTTATAAACCATTTGAAGAAGCTTTGAGTTTCTTAAAAGCTGGATGTAAAAAAAGAAAAAAATTATATAATAAAAATACCGCAGGACTTTTTTGACAACCCAATATTAGTTTAGATAGTCTTGCTCTTGAAATAATAGCAAACCATGGAAATGTAAAAAACTTTAAGTACTATAACCGGAATAAAAGGGTACTACCTATAAAATTAATTATTATTTAGGTTTAAATAAGAATATTTTAAAGCTTTTTATTATTAAGCAATTTTTAATACCCGAAATGGATTTAACTGAAGTTTATGTTTATGTTTATGACTATTGTCATTTAAGATCATACATTGTAAAAAACTCATCAGGGAACTACATTTATAAGTTATCCGAATTTGTAACACCACCCCTTCATGTATATCAACTAAATAATGAAATAAAAGCCGTTAGGCTAAAATATATATAGCTTAAAAAAGTGCACTTTTTATTTTAGAATGGATTATGGCAGCGAGTACGATTTCGATGCTGAAATTTGGACTGAAATCAAGAACGGGTTATGCTTGAATCCTGCATCGGTTCATCTTGAAATCGACATCGATTCGATGTTGAAACCGAGAAGACGTCATCTCGATATCGATAGCACACATACTAAAAAACCATTCTCAAAAGCGAGATGACATCGATGTTGATTTTAGAATTTTTAGTATCATATGTATTAAAATAGATACAGCTACAAGATGTAACCGTGGAATTTTAGGAATCAACGCCCAGATCTATCATAATAACCGGATTTGCGTAAAAACTCTCGGACTTGTCGAAATGCACCACAGACATTTAGGTAGCAATCTACACCCAAAAAATTTTTTTTCCTAAATTTTAGAATATCGCCATAAAATGAAAATTTTTCTTTATTTTAGAAAATTTTCTGAATTTTAGAAATTGTTTTCTTGAATCTAGGAAAAAAGACCATAGAAACAAAATTTTATGTAAAACTTTTCTTAAATTTAGAAAAATTATTTTTTTTCTTAAATCAATGGTGTTTTTTTCTAGTTTGCTCTTCAAATTCAAATGTACTTCAGCCCTTCCTAGAATCTAGAAAGTCGTCATAAAAAACACGGTCAATTTTTTTAAATTTAAAGAATTTTTATGAATTAAAAAAAAAAAAATTTGTGCTCAGTTTTAGATGAGCATTCAAAGTGATTAGTTTGTGTTGAGCCTATTTAAGAAAGTTAAAGTGCGATCCCTCAAAGACGCAATTTATAGGTAAGCAATTGAAATAAATTGAAATATAAATTTGGTAAGTGTGTGAAAATTTATGGTAAGCAAAGGGCGTACTATTTTAATAGATTTGGCTATTAATAGTATTGCAGGCCGCAAATACATACCATCCTTCTCTAATTTCAGGTATTGTTGATAATTTGGCAGTAAGTAAGTAAATTTTAATAATAATATATTAAATACTTAATATAAATATTCATAATTTTATTTTTATCTTTTTTGTTTTCTTTTCTCTTTTTTGTTTAGGTAATATTTATAATGTTATTTTTATCTTTTTTTGTTTTCATTTATCTTTTTTGTTTAGGTAATATTTATAATGTTATTTTTATCTTTTTTGTTTTTTTTTCTTTTTTGTTTAGGAAATATTAATAATTTTCTTTTCATCTATTTAATTTTCTTTTCTCTTTCTTTTTAGGAAATAAAATAGTAAAAAAAACATGTATGCATTTTATTTAATTAAAAATAATTTTCTGAAAACTAAAAAAAGTCCTTTCTTATTTTAAGAAAAAAATTATATTTTCAAGAAAAGTACTTTCTAGATTTTAGGAAAAAATTTCAATTTAATGGCATTTTTTTTTTTGATTTTAGAAAAGTATTTCTGCTTTTCAGAAATTGTTTTCTAAATTTTAAAAAATTCCTTTCTAAAAAATACGGTAAATCGCCATCGACTGAAATCCATGGCGAATTTCTTGATTTAATGGCGATTTCGGGCTGTTTTTTTATTGAGTGTATGCTCGGAAATCGAAGATATTTTAAATGAGTTTAATATTTCGAAGAATCAGATACAGCATAACCACCAATAATGGCAGGAATATGATTAAAGCTGTGTCTCTTTTAAACGAGGACCCTGCATTTAACATGGATGATAATGAATTTAATGACGATGACGATCTAATTAAAAACCTAGAATTATTTTCTATCACCTTAAAAAATAGGGCAAATTTGCTTTTTTGAAAAAACTAACCCTAAAAAATATTTTCCATGGCGATTTTTCGTATATTTAGGGCTAGCCCGTATATAACCCGTATAATAAGAAAATTTTTCGTAGTTTTAGGGCGACCTCGGTTTTAGGGCGACTTTTCTAGTATTTAGGTAAAAATTTCTATGAGTGTAAGTTTTTTTTGCCCTCGTTCAACCAACGTTTGTTCAGGTTGAATATTTTCAGTTTTCACTTACCTATTCGTTTCTGTACGCAATAATTTACAAATTTTGCGTTATGATGAAAATTTTTCTCCGATCTCATCTAGCTTGCTGATGTCGAATATGTACAGTTGAAGCGAGGGCGCAGCCCACATTACAAGGTCAATACTCGTCAGCTGTATGGAATCGAGTTTTTCCATCACATTTTCACCGTTAATGTCATCGTGTGTGTCATCATCAAAAAGAGTCTCTTTTATCATGTTTTATCATGTTTCCATTATTCGATGTAATGCTGTGGTTATAGTTTTAGGCTTTCAATAACAGTCATTTAAAACATATTTTGCAATTAAGATTTTACTTAAAGACTCGATCGGGGTTATTCCGTAGTCATTTATGATCTTCATAACTTTTTCCTTAATGTACATTCCAGTGTGCGAATGAAGAAGCTGTATCCTGCCTAAAGTCTTGATGACGATCTCAGCTTTAGACATACAGTGATGAACTTAATTCTTGGCACACTTGGCATCTTAGACTTTAAGTCCCATTTTCTCCGACTAATATAAAAAAATTAAACAAAATTTGTTTATATAAAGGCCTCATTTTATTGTTCAAATAACTTGGTTTCATACTTATATCTCTTAAGACTAATTTTTTAAAACTCAAAAACGAAAAAATGAGCTGCCCGAACAAAGTTCTTATCACACTTGTGTTGTATTTAACTATTACGCTAAAATTTAACCGATTTGACAAATTTTTTTTGCTAGATCAGCTTTGTTTCTGTTATCTAGATGAAATAATGCTAAATTTGTATCCTTAAATCGTTTAAATAACTTAATTATACGATTTACTCGTAGAGTAAAAGGATATATTGTATTCGTGCAAAAGTTTGTAACAGGGAGAAGGAAGCGTTTCCGACCCTATAAAGTATATATATTCTTGATCAGGGTCACGAGTCGAGTCGATATAGCCATGTCCGTCTGTCCGTCTGTATGAACGCTGAGATCTCGGAAACTACAAAAGCTAGAAGGTTGAGATTTCACACACATATTCTTGGGCTTCCTACGGAGCGCAAGTTTGTTTCATCGAGGTGCCACGCCCCCCCTAACGCCCACAATCGCCATAAACGATTTTCAAAAGTGTCTGGAGGCCACATCTATTAAGATTTTAAATTTATAAACGCAATTTTATAGTGTTTATTAATACCTATTGAAATGTAGAAGACATTTTTCAAATATATCTATCTTCCTCGCACTCCCTTTAGCTGAGTTACGGTTATTAGAAAGTCTGGACACCAACCCGAGTACAGCGTTCGCATTCCCTTTAGCTGAGTGACGGGTATTAGATAGTCGGGACACCAACCCGACTATAGCTTTCTCTCTTGTTTTAACTAAAAACGGTTATTTAAAATTATGTAAAATGTCAATACCCATATCTCTGCAAAAAATAATATTTTATTAGAAGGATCAGGGTCAATCTTACACACAGCCTTTCAAAAGGCCCTGGAATGTGCTAACTAAATTTTTTTGCATTTTTATATTATAAGGAAATAGTAAGAAAATACCACACAAATAGTAGATTTAGCGGATGAACTCCGATGAACGCCTTTTTAGCCACGACCAAAGAATAAAGCCTAGTGCTCAGTTTGGCTAAGAGTTTCACTAGTCGAAAAATATTATTCTTTTGTAGTGTGACTGAAGTTTTAAGAGTTCATCCGCTTTTCATGCAGCATGGTCTTACTCTCAATCAGCTGGCAAATGTTGACAAACAGCAAACAAATTAACTGGTGCCAATTTTAAAATATTACAAAATGTTGAGCCGACCTGGGTCGCAAGCTTTAAATTTGTTGTTGCCATTAACAAATTTGATCTTTGGCTGTGTGTGTGTGAAAATTGCAAAAAAAACAAGAAAGGAAGCTAGCTTCGGCCAGCCGAAGCTTATATACCCTCGCAGATAAAAGAAATCCCTTTTTAAGTTGTCAGAAATCAAAACGCCTACTTCCTGCAAAGTTACAATGAATTTTCTTATATTTGTTTGATTATTCGTATGGGAGCCTTAAGATATAGTGGTCCGATCCGGCTCGCTCCGACATATGTACTACCTGCAATAGAAAGAAGACTTTTGGGAAAGTTTCACTGCGATAGCTTTAAAATTGAGAGACGAGTTCGCATAGAAACGGACAGACGACATGGCTAGATGGACTCGGCTATTAGTGCTGATCAAGAATATATATACTTTATGTGGTCGGAAACGTCTCCTTCACTGCGTTACAATATCTGACTGAAATTATAATACCCTCTGCAAGGGTATAAAAAGGAAGAAGCGCTTGCAGAAGTTTACTACAGACGAAAAAATTGAATTAATTCAAGCTGTGGAGGGTCGGCTAGTATTATGGGACCTCACACACAATAAACACTTCGACTCTGCGTTCATGAAGAGGACCTGGGAGGAGATTGCGCTGATCATGGACAAAGATTGTAAGTTATAATTGTGTTTTGTTAAATATATAACTATGCATAACTATGTTTAGATGTAAGTTGCAAGCTGGCGTGGAAGTCCCTCCGTGGCAGCCTCAAGTACCACACTAAGGCGAAGATGCAGAAGAGTGGAAGTGCTGGAGGAGATACACTCGATAAGCCCAGAGGTGCCCAGGGCAATGCCGAGTGGGAATTTGCTCCGTTTATGGATTTTCTGCCGGACGTGTCTTCCCAACGCAAGTAGGTTCTGGCCAATTGAATTTGTTTACGTTGTACTAATAAAAGTATCTTTTTTCGTTTTGGAGTCGCTAGACTCCACAAAGTTGAGCTACATGGCAGCGGAGGCACAAATGGAAGCTGTCCTGACGGAGGACGCGGAATCCTATTCCTACGTAAGTTTCCATATTGAAATATGATATTATAATTGTGAAAGTTTTCAAAAAACATTGTGGGAGTGTGGAGCAAGTTCTGAAACTTTAAAATAGTAGGAAATAGTCGTAAGTGCACGAAAATAACTTTACTTTCCAGCCGCATAGCGGCCTTTAAGGGACCGATCCTTCAGATATGGGCTCACCCCATATTTTTTTCGCCTCTGTTTTCTTTTATTGGCCTTCTCCTCCTCTATTGCGGCAATATACATCAACATGCCAACAGCAAATTTAAAGCTTGCGTCTTGGGTTCTCAATATTTTGCAACTTTTTAAATTTCTCAAATTGGTTGGTTTTCTGTTTGTCAACAAACCCAGCTGATTGAGAGTAAGACCATGCATTGCGGATGAACCCCGAAAACTTCGGTCACACTAAAAGAATAAGATTTTTCGACTAGTGAAACTCTTAGCCGAACAGAGTACTAGCCTTTAGCCAATATGCAGAGCAAAAAGGAAACGCGAAATCACAGGGCGCGTTCAGCAGAACAAACTTGATCACTGATCCATCAGTGATCAGTGATCATGTTGTTCATGATACATTTCGATGACGTAATAGTAAATAATGTATCAAACTGCACGCGAAATTAAAAAAAAAATTGTTCCTGCCCCTGCAACTGCAGCACTGCTCACAGCTATCGTGGATACATAAAAATAAAAAATGGTTGAACAATTATAAAGAATTCCACCAAAAATTGCAAAATTCATGCATCATGATTAGTAATCATGTGCGTTTAGCAGAACTATCGTAAGAAATCCATCGGTGATCAGGTATCACGTTGTTTTGCTGAACGCGCCCATATAGTAAGAAACTATAGACGGGGGTGTCACAGAAATGTCTTCCAACCAAATTTCTCCCTAACAGCATAGAGTAATAATGTATAGAGACGCCATTTGCTCTGCCGCTCTGCCAAAAAACGACAATTTCCCTCATTATACCCGTTACTCGTAGAGTAAAAGGGTATATTGTATTCGTATGTAACAGCTAGAAGGAAGCATTTCCGACCCTATAAAGTATATATATTCTTGATCAGGGTCACTAGCCGAGCCGATATAGCCATGTCCGTCTGTCCGTCCGTCTGTCTGTATGAACGCTGAGATCTCGGAAACTATAAAAGCTAGAGGATTGGTATTTGGCATGAAGATTTTTGGAGTTCCTACGCAGCGCAAGTTTGTTTCAAAAGGGTGCCACGCCCCCTCTAACGCCCACAATCGCTTATATACGATTTTAAAAATTTCAATATTTCGGAAAAGTAAAAATGCAGTTTTATTGTGTTTATCAATACCTATCGAAATGTAGAAGAAATTTTTCAAATCGGACCATTCGTTAAAAAGTTATGCGTGTTCAAAGTTTCTATCTCCATCTCCCTCGCACTCCCTTTACCTGAGTAACGGGTATCTGATTGTCGGGGCACCCGACTATAGCGTTCTCTCTTGTTTTTACTATGTTCGATTCAAACATGCATTCTAGTCCCATGGTGAGTTTTATGGGATTTGGTCTTAAGGTATTTTTCCACTATGCGGTTTTTCCGGTATTTTCGATTGGCAACGCGATAGGCGGACTTGAGGCGTTTCCATTGGAAAACGCGTCTGAAAACAACTCTTCTGCTATTGTCATTTGCGAGCTGAAGTAAACTATGGATTTAAATAATTTGTTATATGTGGAAACATTGCTGCAAGGATGAAAGCAGTTACCACATCCCATGTTATGTTGCTTGATTATCTGTTGCCAGCAGTTGGTGGAGCTCCAAATCAAGATCGGTTAGCGGCAAACAAGTGCTTCAGAAACTGTACCCGGGAGTGCAGACGGCAGAAAGGAAAAGGATCTGCTGCAGAAGGCGTTCATATATATCGATCTGAACAGGCATTAAAATAATTTTTTGACACGACCCGCGACAGCAGTAGCTGCAGCTTCCGCGGCGTCACGTCAGTGAACAGAATCCGAGCCGGGGCTAAAACGCCTACGAGGACATTGTGCACAAGAAGGAGGTAGATGTGCCCCTTTCCAGCAGTCGCCTCTCAACGTGTGTCACTTGAATATGGAATGGCCATCTATTGTCGAAGCAGATTTTATACCTGCGCTCAAATGGGACCAGGAGGTCGCCTTGATGGACGAATGGCGGCTGCACGTGATCAAGAAGCAAACGTCAAGATCATGGAGTCGGGGAAGAAGGCCCATGTGCCTGCGCTGCAACGACCAACGGGCCATTCCATTGGATAAACGTACTGCTACTACCCTTTGTGCGCTGATATCATCCTCGAAATACTGAACTATTGCCAGATCATTTGGCATATCAAAAACCAAAATAACACAAAATAAAGTTCAATAAAAATTTGTAAATAATTCAATATCAACAATAAATTTTTTTTTTTATTAAACGGTATTTTATTTATCGAATCTTCTCTCTTAAGCCTAGTACTCAGTACGACGAAAACTGCTAGCTAAGCATAGGAGTAAGCGAGAGGCAAATAGGTAGCTAAAGCCTTTAGCTGGGACTTTTTCCCACCTCGGTACCCAGTTGAGCTAAGGAAATAGTAAGGAAATACCAAAAAAATACCAGATTTAGCGGATGAATTCCGATGAACGCCTTTAGCCGCGGCCCAAAGAATAGAAAATTTGATCTTTGGCTGTGTTTGTGCAGAAGCGGTGTGCCAATAACAAATAATAAATGGAAGGAAAACACCAAAAACCACTGAAAAACACCTGCAGGAGTTTCTGCAATACATATCGCCATGCCAACAGCGAATTTAACTCTTGCGACCCAAGTCGGACCAACATTTTGTAATATTTTAAAATTGGCGCCAGTTGATGTTTGCTGTTTGTCAACAAACCCAGTAAGACCATGCTACATGCATTGCGGATGAACTACAAAACCTTCGCCCACACTAAAAGATTAATATTTTTCGACTAGTAAAACTCTTAGCCGAACTGAGTACTAGGCTTTAGAGTTTTCAGGGACACACCTGACTAACAGCTGCTGATATAAGCAACATTTCAAACTAATAAAAAAAACAATGTCGGCAGAAAAGAAGTTTCGCGGTAAAAATTATACCGACGAACAGGAGACCATCCTTGTAGAACTGGTTTTGGAGAACAAAAACATATTAGAAAACAAGAAGTCTGAAGCCGTCACCTGGAAACAAAAGGAACAGGCTTGGAAGGATTTAGCGGAACTCTTTGCCGCCAAGACTGGCGTAAGCCGCCACTACAGTGCGTATAATCTAAGAGCTATTAGAAGCTTAACCCATGACTGTATTGTCTTTTCCCTGTAATAATGGTTTTTGATTATGTGGAATTAGTTAATTTAGTTAATTTCTCTGGACTTGATATCTGCGCCGATAGGTTCGCACTTCAGACAATTCGACGATATCCCACAGAGTTTGAAGATAAATCGCTCGGGAATTCATTGGATGACTTGAACAATTTTGATTCATATTTAACTGTAAATAGAATCAGCTGTTTTCGAATGAAGAGTGGAACCAGATTGACAACGCTCGAATGTCTGGCAACACTTGCGCACAATCCAATCGCAAACATTTGGCACGGTGGGTGAAGTACCGAGACAAAATTTGCCGCTACCTGCGCTAACATAAGGACGAGTAAACGATTTTTGGTTTATCGCCCCGTTGTCCCGGCAGGCAAACTAAAGTACGGACGAGAAAACGGCCCTTAAAAGGAAAAAACTATTTGTATTCTTTTAAAATGGATGATGAGTGGTACGTATTTAGATACATTTTAAGCGCAACAATCTCGATGGCAACTTATATACTACTGTCTTAATGTTAGTGTATTATTACTGGAACTTGCAATTAATAACCAGGCTATCGCGGCGTTGTTGAAAAAAAAATTAAAAAAACCAAAGAAACAAACGCAAGTACTGGGTCAATCCCTATCTCAAGGATCGAAACAGAAAAGGCAGGTTCGCAAAGGACATAGTCGATATGATCAATAACCCACCAGTGTTCTTGGAAAATTTCCGAATGTCTTATGAAAATTTCATGCAAATTTTTTCGAAAATTGAGAATCATTTGCAGATACTACGGGAAATTTGAGCTGACGCGATACCACCTCTAACCAAAATTGCAATCGTGATCGAATGGCAGCGAAGGTGATGTACATAAATGTATTTTCGTCATCACAGTTTAGAAGAGATATTCTCGGCGACAGACTTGAATTTCCAAATGGCCGATTCATCGTACTTTTTAATAGGTGACGATGCATTTCCACTTTGCAAGAGAATTAGGAAAGCCTTATAGCGGAACAAATCTTGGAAACTCGGAGCAGTGCTGCCATTTTGTCCTTTTTCCGGTCAGATCTGTCCTTTTTATAACGGCTTTATCCGGAAAAAAAATGAAACAACCCCCCTCCGGAAATCTGTCCTTTTTTCAACAATAGGGTTATGCTACCCTTTAACTTTCTTATATACAACATTGAGTTCCAGTCATTAGTTTAGAAGCTATATCTCGTCAAAGTCTAAAAAACGGTAAAAATTCAAGTTTGGCAGGCATAAATCCGATCATTAAAAATAGACGCCTAAAAACCGAAATCAGTTTTACAACTTATTCTGGTAGATGGTACTTTGACAAAAAAAAAAACAAGCTTATGATCATTAGAATCCACCAGCAAATGAATTTTACAGCTGTTAACTGAGACAACAGGGCCTTAACAGAGCTTTAATACCCTTTTTTCCAAACTTGAAAAATCTATATAAAATGGAACCCTTGGTTGATTTTTGAGCTGATGGTCTTATTAGTTTATTTAAAGTTGTATCTTTAAGTAGAAGTTATAAAACTATTTTCGGTTTTCAGGAGTGTATTTTTAACGAAACCATTTATGCCAAGGCTTTTCCATTTTTTTCCACTTTTTTGACTTTTTAGCTTCTAAACTAATGTCTGGAACTCAATGCTGTGAATAAGAAAAGAAAAGAAGATTCTATTACCTGTAAAATGAGTATAAGATGACCCAAATCAGGTTATCAGAACTCAAGATAGAAAATAAAAAAGGGCCAAAAACCTTTTTTAACCTTAAAAAAAATTGACACCATACAAAAAATTATAAGTGCCCATTTCTTAATCATGGAGATGTACTTTACCGGAAAATTAAGGTTGCCTTCGATTAGGGTTTTTTCAAAAAATCTCGCAAGCGACCAATGTTCAATAAAGTGTCCCGAACAGAATGAGACTATTTTCACAAATTTGACATTAACGGAAATTGGTTCGTAATTTCTTTAACTGATAGCGCTTAAAGCTCAAATTTTTAATGCAGCCCTCTGGCAAGATAGAATAGTTTCTATCTTTGTCGAACACATCGTCGAACAAATTTCTATGAAATTTGAACGCGAACACTACCACCAACGCCGAGCAAATTCGACTGTGGATGGCCTCCTTAAGGAACTTTCAGTAATGCGGTTATTCCACTACATTGTTTGGCTCATTCCTTAGAGCATTTTTTCTCAGCCTATACGATTTTACGTAGGTGCGAGCAAGACAGATATATGTCAGGTGCAATGAGCAATTAATGAGCAAAATTCTAAAAGCCGATGGGCACTTTTAATATTTTTTTTTTGGTATTTAAAAATACCTCCAAACGGTACTACCTGGACCGATGAGCAATGAGCAAAATTGTATCTAAAAAGTACAATTTTGCTCATTCATTAGAGCTACTATAAAATGGGACAAATAATAAAAATGGATTTGATGCTTTTTGATTGAATTGTCAAACCTTTTGCGACTACTTAGGTGCTATATACAAATAAGAACAATACAAAAATTTATTTTAAAGGGCTAATTACTCAGTTGCCTACTAAAAATTAAAAATTTCTAAAAATTAATGCCGGATGTGATAAAATTAAAAACAATTACATGTGTACTTTGAACAGCCCAAAACATTTTAAAAACGGCTGATTTCGTGGCAAGACACTATTAATTTTACAGCATTCAACCTTAATGATTTAACCAGTTAAAGTTATTTAACTTATAAAGTTTAAATTTAACGTCTAAATTCTAAGTGACCATGCCATCTTATCCAAACAAATCTCAGTACATGTATATATATTTGTCCCGTTCTAAGCCTCTAATGAATGCTCTAATGAATGAGCCGAACAATGTAGTGGAATAACCGCATAAATACGGCGCGCAATTTAAACGAGCCGATTGTCCGCTAGGGTCACATACTATTTTACTATTTGAGCCCCCTTCTCCCCTATATTGCCTTAAATATTTTAAGGGTGTAAGGTAAAGGAAAGACAGAACTGTCAAGAAAAGACCGTTTTTATTGAGCATTTCAAACAGTTTTTTGGGACCGTTTCATACAAACGCACAGTGGTTGCCCCCGTAGGCTAGAAATAAAAAATTAAAAGTTAAATTATCGCTAAAGCAGGCTATCCACAGTCGAATTTGTTCGGCGAACAAGTTCGTGTGTTTATCGTTGGTGGTAGTGTTAGCGTTTAAATTTCATATAAATTTTTTCGACAAAGATAGAAACGATTCTATCTTGCCTGTGTTCGCGAAAATGTTCGTCGAGCAAACTCGACTGTGGATGGATGGCCTGCTTAAAAGTGTGCCAACACTGTCTCAAAATAGCTCAAACTTTTTTAATCAGCTGTTATTATTGTTTTGATCCAGCTGTCCTCCTCAAGAATATCAGTTAAACATAGAGAAAAACAATTTATTGGTTTTGCAGTGTTAACGAGTGAGGATTCGAAACAAAAACAAGAGAGAACGCTATAGTCGGGTGCCCCGACAATCAGATACCCGTTACTCAGGTAAAGGGTGTGCGAGGGAGATGGAGATAGAAACTTTGAACACGCATAACTTTTTAACGAATGGTCCGATTTGAAAAATTTCTTCTACATTTCGATAGGTATTGATAAACACAATAAAACTGCATTTTTACTTTTCCGAAATATTGAAATTTTTAAAATCGTATATAAGCGATTGTGGGCGTTAGAGGGGCGTGGCACCTTTTTGAAACAAACTTGCGCTGCGTAGGAACTCCTAGAATCTGCAGGCAAAATGCCAATCTTCTAGCTTTTATAGTTTCCGAGATCTCAGCGTTCATACAGACAGACAGACAGACAGACGGACAGACGGACATGGCTAGATCGACTTGGCTAGTGATCCTGATCAAGAATACATATACTTTATGGGGTCGGAAACGCTTCCTTCTAGCTGTTACATACTTTTGCACGAATACAATATACCCTTTTACTCTACGAGTAACAGGTATAAAAATAAAATTTATAATGTTCACTGAAGTCGAGTAGTTGTTGTTGAAGCCATGCGTCGTCGAATGTTGTCTGTCATGTAAAGTGTAGTCGCCTTTTAGGGATCGCCATAAATGTATCTGGTCGATGGTGATCACTGATCATGGTAGGGTGGGCAAGTTAGTATGAACAACCGCTGGCATAAAGGCACTACATCCTTGTTCGTCCTTGTCTGTCCTTTACTAGTTCAATAGTCCGGTCCGTAGTCCTGCGGAGATCCTCGTACAGTATAGCACGCGAATTAATAAGGTTTAATTGTTTAGCTATAGAGCAAGTAGCTGCGTTGATAAATATATCCCTGACACGCTCTACTGGAAATAAAGCCGGAACCAGCCCGTGCTTAACGTAGGCTGCAATTACATCTGCTCTGTAAACATAGTACGTGGTTCGCTACAGTATTTTAATACATAACAACAAACTTATTTTGGCGCCCAACGTGGGCCCCGATTCTGTCATGGCGACAGATCGATCCGGCAAGGCCAGATCCATAAAAAGAAAAAAATATATATTTTTAAAACCGTCAGTAACATCAGACGTTATTCTAGGAAATCTCCACAGTTTTCATCCTCTAAATTTGGTGTTAAATGCATTAGGAGTGATTTAAAAATCAAAACTCCTTGCATACTATTAGGCCGCTGGAAAAGTTTTAGCCATTTGGCTTTAACGCCGCCACCTAATTAAACTTACGCATAAGGCGTTGTTATTGGCTTAATAAATTTGCCATCCCGTCTTGTAGCTTTCACCTTTCTAGTCAAATTTTTTTTCATTTATTTTGTTTTGCGTATTAATCTTTTTGTAGTTTGCAGTTTAGTTGGAATTGTGCAGAACACTTGCGGCCGTTTGCACGTTGTTTCTGGTATAGTCTGTATGTAAAACAAGATACAAAAAGTAAATTGATACAAGATGTTAAATGTTAGATAAATGAATCCGTTTTTATAAAAATCCTGATATTACAGGAACCTCTTGCTGCCGTTTGCCTTGAGGTGAACCTTTTTTATTGTTTTTGTGTTAATAGGTCGTTATCTAAAAACGACATCTTCCACTCATATTTATTTTTATTAGTGAAATTCTAGAGCCAATAGTATTAAATTGCATTACCGACAGGACTTAGATTGGACAAGGAAGTTAACAAAATGATAGGAAGATAGGAAAAACAGGAAACGTTGGCATGGCACCCCAAATTTTGAAAGTTTTATTTTGATTTTTTGTTTTGTTTATTTTTTTACTTTTTTTTTTGTGATTTGTTTAATTATTTTTGTTATTCACATTATTTATTTATATTATTAGGTACATATTTTTCGCAATTATTATTAAAAGTTTCCTAAGCTATAGGTTTTGTTGAAATGCCCCTAGCACACAGCACAGAAGATCTAACTAAAATAGTAGATAACGTTTGTCAGATCTGCGCAAAGGTTATTTCCCATCGTATCCAATTACTACACGCTAGGTGCGGTCACGATTTTAACCGAAATTGCTTCGTTACAAAAGCGGGGAAAACAAAAATCTAGCTGACCCAAGCGTTCGCAGGGAATTCGCAAGCCCAAGCTGCAAATTTTTCGCCTAATCATATAACGTTAGACCCGATGTATAGCCAAGGTAATACCGATCCCCAAGTCCCACCAAATCTAGGTCAGAATCGTAGTAGCAATTATCAAGAAATAAGAAGCCTAGTAAGGACGCGAGAAATTTGTATGCAAACCGTAGGAAGGCCGCAAGGATTTACACCGCGCCACGGACCACCCAGGCGACAATTACAAAAGTTTAAAAAAGAAAGAACGCAAGCTGCTGCTCTCAGCCATAGTGGGGCAACTTAACGATTTCAGGCCTTATGCACAGGTTGAAATGTTGGGCAAAACGGTAGTCGGTTTACTGGACACTGGAGCGTCAGTCAGCTGCATAGGTGGGAGTCTGGCTGCAGAGCTGCCAGAACTTAATATAGAATGTTCTAGAATAATAGCAGGAATTCGAACAGCAGACGGTCAATCCCAGCAGGACGGCTAACTACGGAAGTTTCCTTCCGGAGCGATAAGAAAACATTAACCTTCTATGTAGTACCATCCCTAGCAGGAGATTTGTATCTGGGAATAGATTTTTTTAAGAATTTCCAGTTACTACATGAAGCTTTCTGGGCCAAAAATCCAATAGTGGCAGCGTTAGAAGAGCCAATATCTCGTGACCTCTTACCAGACCAACAACAAGTGCTGCTTCGTACAATTAAGCTTTTCCCGTTGTACACGGCGATAGGACTGGGAAGGACCAAACTACTCTCACATTCCATTGATGTGGCTCAAGCAAAACCCATAAAACAAAGGCACTATGCAGTATCTCCGGCAACAGAAAAACTTATGTATTGTGAAGTAGTTTCTTAGGCTGGGGTGAAGCTCGGTCACGCCAGTCTCTCTTTACCGAAAAATGTATAAAGATTGGGACTAGGGTCTTCGATGAGCGGTGGGCTGACCTGAGATGTAGTGTGTCAGCCACCGGGTTACTGAGTAAAACACAGTTTCGATTTGATTTGGGTATCAACAAAGAGCGAAGGGGGGTCGGCGGTAGCGCGTACTGACTCTGGCTCGCGGCACTCGCCACGAGGAGACCGAGAGGGAATCGATGAGGGGACGCCAGGCAATTCTAGGCCATGTGGCTGCCTTACATGGAAATTATGCGGCCGGCTGAGCCGGCACTCACCCGTCTCGCTCTCGCACACCCACACACGCAATCGCGCGGAAAAGTCGGTGCTCCGCCGCTGCCCAGTCGGAAGTTTTGGAGTGGTCCGTTTTACGGAATGCATCCGGCTCGCATCTTTGTCCACAGTAAAAATGCGATACAATGTTGGACAGCATCCAGAATGCATTCTAGATGCAACCCAAGTCATCACTCCCCTTTAGCGTCTTTTAGAAGGCGAAATGGGAGCGATCCGTGCAATCGTAGCTTCTCGTACGTCGCAGCCGAACCCTTGCCGAAACCCGAACGCTTGCCGATCGTTCGTTTTTTATTTTTCAATCGGTGCAATTATAGCATCCATTGGAATGCATCCAGAACGCATCCATTGGAATGGAAAATATGAAATAATAATCTTTGAAACGGTACTTTTGAAAAAAAACAAATGAGAAGAACAAAAGAGACATTGCAAGAACGCGCGCGGTTTTTTCGTTTCTTATGCATTTCTTGTCACTTGCTTTTTGGAATTTGACCAGTTAAGTGTAATTGATTTTTCGGTTAAACCAATTTTAATCGTTTTATTTGTTTATAGTTCTTGAAAAACAAACCTTAGTGCTTTTTTGTGCCAAGTAAGTATAGTGCGGTGATAAGTGGAAATAATAAATAAAAAATAATACCTCTTAACGAGGTAAAATAACCATAACCAAATAAAAGTGTATTTAATTTTTTATACCAAACAAAAATAATTGGGTGTGTGTTGAATAAACAGAGTGCTTTTAAAATAATTCTTATTCGGCCACTGCATCGCGTTGTTTAAGGTTTTTACCTATGCACAGTGTTTGTACATACAGTGAACCCCACGCATAGTCGGACGCCCATTTTTTTTCTATCATAAAACTGCTCTAAAATCATACAAAAACAAGAAAGGAAGCTAGCTTCGGCAAGCCGAAGCTTATATACCCTTGCAGATCATTCTTTTAATTTACAAATCGCAAAAATGTTAAATTTCCTATTATTTCACATTAATTTTTCGATCGTTTCTATGGCAGCTAAATGATATAGTATTTCGATCTTTTTAAAATTAAAATCGAAATTCGGAAATATTTAAAAATAGTCATATCCAAGAGTAGAAGAGAATGTAATAAAAATCAACAAAGATATAATTTTTTTCCTATTAATTTCCATTTAATTTTTCGACCGTTCCTATGGCAGCTATATGATATAGTGATCCGATTTTTTAAATATTTATTTCGAAATTCAGAAATATATAAAAAATAATATTCCCAAGATTAGAAGGTAATACTTCAAAAAACACCGAAGCTAGAATTTTTTTAAAACGATTTTTGTCCGATCCTTCCTATGGGAGCTATAGGATATAGTTGTCCGATCCGGTCGGTTCCGACTTATATACTACCTGCAATAGTAAGAAGACTTTTGGGAAAGTTTCATCCCGATAGCTTAAAAACTGAGAGACTAGTTTGCGTAGAAACAGACAGACGGACAGACGGACAGACAGACAGACGGACAGACGGACATGGCTAGATCGGCTCGTCTAGTGATGCTGATCAAGAATATATATACTTTATGGGGTCGGAAACGTCTCCTTCACTGCGTTGCAAACTTCTGACTGAAATCATAATACCCTCTGCAAGGGTATAAAAAGTGAAACACAATTTTTTTGGCTCCTTTTTCAATTTTATTGTTATCTATTAATATCCTCCATATTTAAAACATACGTGTAAAAAATCAATTAAAATCAATTATGAGTTGTGTTCTAAATATGGATGTTTTTTGTTTTTGTTAAAATATTAAGAGCTGTCAGTGGATAGCTTAAATTATTTTTTATGTTATTAATAAAAAACATTTTAATGTTTAAATAAAGCAGTTTTATGATAGAAAAAAAGGGTGTCCGATTATGCGTTGGGTTCACTGTACCTGCAGTGTGCCGAATAAGAATTTTTCACAACATTATACTAACTAATTATTGTTTTTATTTTTTGTATGACCTCATGGACGGATGTTTGACAACGAAAGAACAACAACATCAAAAACTGTAAGTATTAAATTTAGTTTTAGTTTTTGTTTAACAAAAGTGCCGTTTTGTTTTTCATTTGTTGGTTTAAAGTTTTCTGTATTTGTTTTCGTTTCTATTAGGGTGGACCTAAGTCAGCGGAGAGGGGAGCTCGAGTCTTAGGACTCAGTTCCCCATAAAATCTCTCGCTGACTTGAAAGAGGTGGAGTCAGCTATACTGGGGAACGAGCCAAAATATGTAAGTATATTCGTTACTTTAAATATCATCCTTTTTCATTTAACTGTAATTTTAAAACGTGCGTTTTTTGTTTTTTTTTCCAGATTTCGATGTTCAAAGGCTATATTGGGGACTCACTTTCTAAAAACTTCAGCCGCATTATCAGCCCAGAGCTGATAATGCAGATGAATTATGCGGGGTGCAGGCAAAAGGAAGGGTTCTCCAAACGACGTTCTGCACGGTAAGTTTTAAAGATTGTTGATGTTGATTTGGCAATTTCGTCTAACAAAATTTTAAAACTCCATATTTTGCAGAATCTCAGAAGAGGGAAGGGTATAGGCACGAAGACTTTGTGAAAGACGTGCGAACAGCCTTTCCTCGGCAAAAAAAAACCGGGTGTATAAAGAGACTACACGAAGAAAGGTGACGACCAGTGCAGATAAAGGACCGGACAAGAACAACGATTTGGACAACGATATTGAGGATGATGGTGAAGAAGTAGGATTAGTTTAATTTTAATATGTTTGAAAAGAAAAAAAAAATTAAAGAATGAAAAATGAAATTGAAAAAGAAATGTATTTTTAAATTGAGTAGAACTAATTTTTTTCACTCCTTAGAGTCGCATCCAGAAGCACTCCAAAAGATGCGATCCGGAACGCATCTTTTGGAATGCATCCAAAAGCATTCCAAAAGATGCGTTCTGGCTCGCATCTTTTGGAAGGGAAAAATGGAAACCAATCCCGAACGTTTCCCGAAGTTGAAACCCATGCCCGATGCGTGAAAGGGAGCGCTCCAGGAGCGCTCCAGGGGCGCTAAATTGGATAGCACCCATTTTGTCCCGCTTTGCTGTAAAAAGGAAGCGAGAAGTTCATCGATCGGGCACGCATGCATCGGTGCTTTGGATGCTATCCATCACCCCTTCTGGATGCGTTCCACTTCCACTAGCGATGCAAATCTCGGTGGGGATGATAGTTACTTACAGCAGTTTCAGAACTGAATAAACGCGCAGTTTGCAAAGCAACGTCTTCTAAGAGTTCCTGTTTAGGTTGAACAGCATTTGCCAGCAAGTACTCTACGATGGCTCGGCTCAGCTTTCCTGCTATTGGGAGATTTCGTTTAATTATAGCTGTTTATTATAAGCTTTCCCTTTTTGCTGGTTGCCAGAATATTGCTTAATGAAACACCAAATAGGGACTAAACATTTGTCATTTCCTGATCCTAAATAATTATGAACACTTTAAATTTAATAATATAAATATGTCTACTTTTTAGCTATATGCATATCTAGATTAATTGTTATACAGAAATCAATCGAAAATATACCTTTACTTTACCACGAATCACAAACAACTGACTAGAAAAAAGTAATCCGAAATTGCAACCTTTACCCTGAAAAGCAAGTGCGTAGTTTCTTTCTTTGCGGCGCACATGCGTCGCGACTGCGGAGTTTATTGCCCCTTCCTCTGCAAGCAAAAAATTGTATCGCCTCTCGTCCAGAAGTAACTTTTTTTTTACTTTTTTAACACACAAAGAAAAAGGGCCACAATCGTATAGAAGTAAGGAACTTCAAGGCGATAAAAATACTTATAATAAAATGATACAACACCGTTCCTTCATGCTTATGGACCGTGTTTACGTGCCGCAATCATATCTAATTAAATGTTTTTATAAATGTGTTGAAAAAATAAAAAACAAGAGAGAACGTTATAGTCGGGTGCCCCAACTATCATATACCCGTTACTCAGGTAAAGGGAGTGCGAGGGAGATGGAGATAGAAACTTTGATCACGCATAACTTTTTAACGAATGGTCCGATTTGAAAAATTTTTTCTACATTTCGATAGGTATTGATAAACACAATAAAACTGCATTTTTACTTTTCCGAAATATTTAAATTTTTAAAATCGTATATAAGCGATTGTGGGCGTTAGAGGGGGCGTGGCACCTTCTTGAAAAAAACTTGCGCTGCGTAGGAACTCCAAGAATCTTCATGCTAAATACCAATCCTCTAGCTTTTATAGTTTCCGAGTTCTCAGCGTTCATCCAGACAGACAGACAGACGGACAGACAGACGGACATGGCTAGATCGACTCGGCTAGTGATCCTGATCAAGAAAATATATACTTTATGGGGTCGGAAAAGCTTCCTTCTAGCTGTTACATACTTTTGCACGAATACAATATACCCTTTTACTCTACGATTAACGGGTATACAAATAATATATATTTTTTAAATTTTCTAATTTGGAAAGGCTCTTCTAGGTATCTTCTAAAAGCGTCTTCTGAGTAACTTCTGGAAGTGACTTAAGCGACACTTCGAGAAATTACTTCCGCAATATCGCATTCGGATCGCCGAAGTCACTCCCGTCGGGAAGAAATGTGCCACTTTGGAGGAACTTCTAAAAGGGTCGTTTTTTTGAGCAATTTGCAATTTATGTTAAAATTGACGGTGTATCCTGACTTAAGTGGCACACTGTTCAAATATGTGGCAGTGCATTTACAAACACAATTAAAAGAAATTCCTACGCACGCGAGTAACGACACACACACATACTGTGTTTATGTGTTGCCGAATTCACGCTTTAATTTCGCGATTTCAGCCGATTTGTGTGTGCATAAACACCATTTCGTGAATTCGGCAACACACGAAAGTTGACTAGTACTATGCTTATACGATAGGAATCACGATTTATTGAAAGCGCGAAATAGAAATAACCCCTGTTTATACGACACATATCATTTCGCGATTTGCTTTCAGTAGAGATGTCAGACGTGTTAAATTTGGTATAGTCTGGTCACACTTTTACAAAATGTAAACAAACCGAACAACGCGATGGATAAACTTAAATTCTTCATTTACTGGTAAATTAATTATTCCTATGTGAGCTATGTATATGATATACATAGTTGTTCGATACTGATGGTTTCGACTTATACACTACCTGCAAAAGAAAGAAGACTTGGAAAAATTGATTCACTAACTCTGCTTTCCTATATTGATCTCACGGTTCCTTCAAGATTTACACGCACATTTCGACCTTTGCGCTTGCCAATATGTAGGTCTAACTACGCTCAACACGAACCTTTTCGTGTTCTTTGCCACAATTACAATACTTTATCTGATATCCTTTCCCTTGAGGTAACTTTTAGTTATTTAATAAAATTTACAATTACCTAAGTTCTAACATGGAAATTTATTATTGTATGCCACATTTAATACCTAACTGTTAGTTTTGAAGTGTTTTTTATTAGCTTGATTAGTATTCCACCTATTTGAAAAAATTCATACGGATATCGAAATTATTGTCTACATATACTTTTTTCAGATTTTAAGAAAAAAATAAATAAAAAAAGGCCGACAAAAATAATAGCACCACTTCCGTTCTCTTTAAGTAAAACGTTACGATTCGCTGATATTCTTGGGTATAAAGGATGTATTTTATGAGATTTGACTAAAACTAACTTTTCCTGATATTCAGACATCAAATTGATTACCATTTGACAATACAAGGACATGTAGAAAACTTTCCAAGTCGGAAAAGAAAAATATTCAATAAAAATCATATTGGATGGAAAACGGTCAAGGAAAGCGGTTCGATTGGACCATCTTCATTAAAAATGGCATATACTGTGAAGGATAACGCAGAAAAACCGAGTCCTGGCATATGTTTCCTTCCAAAATTTTATATCACAAAGCACAACGAATCGTAGTACAGCCAAAACTAAACTAAAACAGGTGCTTAAAATAATAGCGAATATCTAAATAATTGGATAATGTTTCAATACAAAAATTTATAAAACATGCACTTAAAAAAATAATATCCTGAATGTGAAACATATTTACAAGGGCATAATGCTCATCAAAAAAAACTTACAAACTAATTCCCGCAAACTTATGAGAATTTGTAAAGGCAAAGTTATTTTGGGTAAGAAGACATCCTTTTTATAAGTCAAGTGTCTTCTAAACACCTAAGTTAACCAAAAACATGGTACCAAAACAACCATTAATTGTGCATGGACCTAGTATTAACATTGGCTTGTTTTTCCCTACACTCAAAAAATTATTTTTCTTAAATATAGAAAAAAGAAAAATTTACTGTGCTTTAGAAAAATATACTATAAAGATAAAAAATTTTCTAAACTTCAGAAAAAATGCTCTATTAAACGAATTTTTTAGAATTTTTTTTCTGAAATGCAGAAAAATCCTTTTTTTCTAAATTATAAGGTGATTTTTTCTAATCTTCCTTTTTTTATTTGAGGGTTAAAATCGCCATTGATTTTAGAAAAAAAAGACTAAACTTTTCTAAAAATAAAAAAAAAATCGCCGTCAAAATATAAATATTCTTACAAAATAGAAATATTGGTTTTCTAGAAAACAGAAAAAATTATTAAAAATTTTTCTAACATTCAGAAAAAATGTGTCTGATTTTATGAAATATTTTTCTAAAAAATAAAAAATGTAACCTTATTTGTTCAGATTCCCTTCTTATACACTTTTTAGAAAAAATCTTTTAAGCCGAAGAAAAAATCGCCTTAAATCGAAGAAAATTTCATTTATTGGTAGCCTAGGGGTCTAACGCGTGCGTGCTTGAATATGTTATTCACGTTTATAGCCGCAAGTGTGAGTTCAATCCCACGTCGAGGCGAAAAACTCATGGTGTCTTTTTTGTTTTTATCCCTAATATTAACATATTAATAAACAAAATGTATTGCATTTTTTTAACTCATGAATAGTTATATTTTAGTAAAAATGATGTTTAAATTCTTCAAATTTGAAACATTCAATTACTGTTACTATTAAACCATAATAAAATATATATTTGCATATAAATATTAATATTAATCATGTAATATTTACGAGCAAAATTAAATGAATAACTAGGGGGAATAACTAGAAGAGAGTCAGATCAATTTGACTAAAAAGAGGAGATCAAAATGTGAATAGACTTTGTACAGCGCCTCACGTGATGCTTCCGTGGCGCAGCTAGTAGGCTAGTAGGCTAGTGAGGCAAGCGGTTCGATTCCCGCGTGGGGCGACCAAGATGTTTTTTTTTTATATTTATAATTTGTTATTTGTATACTCATTTCAGTTATTATTACAGTTGCAATTTGAAACTACAAGTGCATTTACATAAATGTATACATCCATGTGCTCAATTAAAGGAAATTCGAATAATATGACAAACAAGAACCAAAAGCAATAACACAAGGGGCAGGGGACGTGTCGTCACAGAAACAACCGGCATTATTCCGATTCCCGAAGCCCGAAAAAAGATTTTTGTATTTTCTGGATTTGAGGATTTTTTTTTGTTTTTTAGAAAATATTTGTCTATATTAAAAAAAACGTATTTCTATTTTTTAGAAAACCTTTATTTCTAAATTGTAAGAAGTAATTTTTCTACTTTCTAGCAAGAAAATTCTAAATTGCAGTCTTTTTTCTTTTGATTTTTGAAAAAAATGTCTTTGATTAAGAAACTAACTTTCTTTAATATAGACAAAATCGCCAGTAAAGCAAATTCATAGGCGATTTTCTAAAACCAAGGGCGATTTTAGTCGATTTTTTTTTGAGTGTATTGAAGTAAGATCAATACGGATGGATACATCGTTCATGAATCATCCTATGATGTAAATAGTGATACGGTAGTAATTCGTAGCTCAAACTGAATACAAAATACTTCTTAAATGAATCTTCCGGCAATAAAATCCGGACAGGATCACCGTCAGGATAGCAAGTAAATAGTTCGAAAGTACTCACTAAGCAATGTAAATTGACTTGTGTACTCGCTTGACCATAACACAACCAAAAATCTTCGAATTTTTTTTTAAAGACAGTTTATACAGTTAATCTAAAACGTCTTAAATCATTTCCGAATAAATTTGCAAATATATCATGATCGTTGTGGGCCCCAATTCCCTTATAGGTAGGGTCCTGACTTGTTTAATCGATAGTAAGTCATTATATCCAAAAATCGCAAAGGATATTTAGACTTTAAACTTACATTTAATTGTAAGCTACCGCCAACTAAAGATTAAGTTACCCATTTGACATTTTTCTACCTTTTATTTTATTTTTAGAGAAGTGGTGCTATTATTTTTTTCGTAGTTTTTTCCAGTTTTGCACAGATTTTCTTAAATAAGTCAAAAACCGTTTATAAAGCTTACCTTTTTTTAAATTCAAATTATGTTTAGTCTTACTATTTAAAACCCGTTTTGAAAAATTAAAAAAGTTCAAAAATGTGAGTAGAGTGACTAGTTATTAGTGGAGCTATTATTTTCGCAGCTGTATATGAAAATCTTAAACTTTTTAATTTAATTTTTTTATTATTTTAGGTAACATGGTCGTTACCCACGACCATACCAATGCCAAGCTCCCAGAATGGGAGTGGGAGGAGGTAAAAGTCGGTAAGATGATTTAGAATATTCTGTTTACCTTTTTTAAAACGTTCTTAACTTCAGAGCGACGAATTGTATATCCGCCTATGAGAGAGCGTAAGTATTAAGAAATGTGTGTGTATTTAGACTGCAGTTACGTTTCCATATTTTTGATATTTCTAAGAAATAAAAAGAAAAGTGGTTCGTTAGTGTAAGTTTTGGATAATTGATTTTTATACCCTTGCAGAGGGTATTATGATTTCAGTCCGAAGTTTGCAACGCAGTGAAGGAGACGTTTCCGACCCCATAAAGTAAATATATTCTTGATCAGCATCACTAGACGAGTTGGTCTAGCCGATTGTCCGTCCGTCCGTTTCTACGCAAAGTAGTCTCTCAGTTTTGAAGTTATCGGGTTAAAACTTTCCCAAAAGTCTATACTATATCCTATAGCTCCCATAGGAATAATCGGAAAAATATTCGGAAAATAATTATAGCTTCGGTTTATTATTATTATGTATTATTTTTTATATTTATTATTTCGGATACAATTTTTAAAAAATCGGACGACTATATCATATAGCTGCCATAGGAACGATCGGAAAATTAAAGGGAAAATAATTGGAAATAAATTATAGCTTCTTTGGATTTTATTGTATTCTCTTCTACTCTATGATATGACTGTTTTTTAATATTTCCAAAAATCGGACGACTGTATTATATAGCTGCTATAGAAAGGATAGAGAAAATAATGTAAAATTATTACGAAATTTAACATATTTGCGTTTTGTAAATTAATAGGAATGATCTGCAAGGGTATATAAGCTTGTTATTATTAATCATCATTATTATTATTTTTATTAAGGTTTTAAATTGTTCCGAAACGAAATCGGAGATTGGCTGGCAGACCGCATAATGGTCGATAAACCGAATTCATCAAAATCAATGGAATGGGCGGCCATTACTTCCGATTTGAACAAGAAGGCGCCCGGCTTCGGCATCCCGAAAAAAACAGCAGCTAAATGGTAGAAGTTTCTGCAGGATATTAGGGAGAATGCATGGTGGAACTATACAAGGTGGTCTCGTCAGCTCTGCCGAGGACGTTATTTTTCAGAGAGACGAGCTCTAGAAAGAGATAGAAATAGTATTTCATTCGCACGACTGGCACAAATAACGTCCTTAAAAGTTTCACCATGGGAGAATGCATTGAAAAAGAGAGGTGCTAATCCAGCTTGCTGCGCAACAAAGCTGGAGCTCTTGTTGCTCCAGACAAGATTATCTCACTTCCCGCAACTGGGCAAAGAGGAGGAGTTTGTGCTGTAAGATATATACATACATTTATATTTAATAACCCATATTAATAAAATTAACATCACCTCAGACGAGCTGAAGGCCTTAGCTGCTAGAGCTCTTACTCTTAGTTAGCTTATATGTAGTTTTAACTTTGAGTTTGCTTTAAATAATAATAATAATAATAATAAAACAAGAGAGAACGCTATAGTCGGGTTGGTGTCCCGACTGTCTTATACCCGTCATTCAGCTAAAGGGAGTGCGAGGGAGATGGATATATAACATTTTTTTTGATTGCGAATAACTTTTTAATGAATGGTCCGATTTGATACACAACAAAATTGCATTTATACTTCTCGGAAATCTTTAAAGGTGTGGGCGCCAGACACATTTTAAAATCGTTAGTGGGCGTTAGAAAGGGCGTGGCACCTTTTTGAAATAAACTTGCGCTGCGAAGGAAGCCCAAGAATATGTGTGGGAAATCTCAACCTTCTAGCTTTTGTAGTTTCCGAGACCAAGTTAACGGAACCGAAGACACATTTTTGTTTCCTTCAGTAATTACCAAGATATTTGTAGGAGTTATCAAATACGGGTTTTCTTATAGTCTAGTCACACTATGTGGGGTAACCTATCGGGTGAGCCAGTAACCCGATTACTCCAAAAAAGTGTTTCCACTGTAGTGTTGGGTTGCTCATGAGTGAGTGAACAAAAAAGAGTTGCTCACTAAACTGAGTGAGTGAACATGTTCCTTCGAACTTGTTCTTTATTGTTCACTTGTTCATTTTTGCTCACTTGCTCCTTTTGTTCACTTGCTCAGTTTTGCTCTCTTACTTGCTCTTTTTTGTTCACTTGTTCAGTTTGGCTCTCTTATTTGATCTTTTTAGTTCACTTGCTCAGTTGCTCTCTTGCTGTTTTTGTCACAAAAAGTATTTTTTTTACTTTTATGATGCATTTTGCATACGGTTTTACAGACAATGAGCTGTTTTCTCAGAGCCAGTGAAAAAGTTAAGGACAGAACAAGTGAGCAAGTGAACAAGTGAACAAGTGAGCAAGTGAGCAAGTGAGTAAGTGAACAAGTGAGCAAACTGAGTGAGTTGACTCATTGGGAAAAAAAGAACAAGTGAACATGTTCACCCAAATGAGCAGTATTTACCCAACACTATTCCACTGGGTTAACTCCAAATATCATGTGCATAAAGTTAGCAGTGCAACTTTTGATTTTCAAAAATTTTTTTTTCCTATAATTTGCCGTTAATTATCCGTAAATTATTCGTGAAAGAAAAAAATTTGCCGCTCAATTATTTTAAAAGTTATTGGATGCTCTGCTAACTTGATATCAAGTTAGCAGTGCACTTTCTCAATCTTTGACTTTTCCAACATTTTTTTTTCCAGAAATTTGCCGTTAATTATCCGTAAATTATTCGTGAAAAAATCAAATTTGTCGCTCTTCTCTAAATATTTTTTTTTGTAAATAATGTTATTGCTCTGCTAACTTGATATCAAGTTAGCAGTGCACTTTCTCAATCTTTGACTTTTCCAACATTTTTTTTCCAGAAATTTGCCGTTAATTATCCGTAAATTATTCGTGAAAATTAATTTGTTGCTCTTCTCTAAATATTTTTTTTTGTAAATAATGTTGTTGCTCTGTTAACGTGATATCACGTTAGCAGTTAATTATTATCGTAAATTAATTATCCGTAAATTATTCGTGAAATAATTAAATTTGTCGCTTTTCTCTAAATTATTTTGTAAATAATGTTATTGCTCTGCTAACTTGATATCAAGTTAGCAGTGCACTTTCTCAATCCTCGACTTTTCCAACATTTTTTTTTCAGAATTTAGTTTCAGAGTTTATTTATATGTAAAATATTCGTAAAAAACAGTTTGTTTTTATATATTTATTTCAGTTTATTATATAGTTACAACGAATTATAACAGTTAGTAACATAAGACCTTAATCTAATTATAAATTAAAAAAGCTTTAAAGTTTTGCATATATAAGCAATTCTGGCTTGACCATATTATTTTTGGGACTATAAGGCTTTTTTGTAAATCGTCATAAACTGTCCAATGTGCGTTCCTTCGTGCAAAAGCCTTATAATGACAAACAGTGTCGGTTACTTTCGTTGTAACTGATGGCCCTACAAAATCCACAAACCCTACCAATTCATACATTGCATCACATTTGGGACTTTTAAAAGTAGTAGGTAATGCTGAAATGTCCAGGGGATAGTCTATATCCACGCCGATCAGCACAATGTTTCCTAAAAATAGAAAAAACATTTTATATTTATATTTTGTAAATAAAATTATTTATATTACCAATCTCATGAACGCTGTTTGTGTTGACATTACCGCAGGAATTCTCTTGACATTTGGTCCCATCAAGGACGACATGATCTTGGATAACAACAGAAAGATTTCCTACTAACTCTTTGGATGTAATGGTAATTGTGGGGAACTCAGTTATTCTAGGACTGCAGCCAGACGGACAAATTGATATTTCAGTAAAGGATGGAGTTGCCTTAAATATGAAATTGGCCAGACTAACTACATTGCAAGTGCAATCAATATTTTCAATATGACCCCGTTTCGGTTCTTTTTTAAAAAATGCTAACATAGTTTCTGCTCTCTTTTTATATGTCATTGAATCTATTTGATGGTCAAAGACATGCATGACAACATTAAACATTTTATTATCATGCCTTTCGCTTGCTAGGTATTCTTTGATTTTTTCAGAGTCCGATACTCCAGCGATGAGCAATTGGAAAATGCTATCAAATGGACATGTGTTGTTAAGCGAGAACTTTGAATTTCCTATTGTGACGAGACCTAAAGAAGAGTTGGATCCATTTTTAAGGACAGGCAAAGGGCAGCACTTAGAACTGAAGAGATCATTTATGTTTCCATGTTCGTCGTTTAAATAAAGAGCGCGTTTTCTTTTATACGTTTTTTGTCCCAAACCTCTCCAGTTTTCAATTGCGTTTAACGCAACTCTTGGTGAATTTACCGAGCTGTCAAAACATTCTTGGCAAACAATAATTTCCTTGCCGTCTTCCTCCAAAAACTTTCCGAACTGAACCTCTTTTTGACACAGGTAGCATGTTCCAGATGGGGATTGGAAATTTGGATCAGATGTGACGCTCTTACTGTTGATGTAATCCTCTTGATTCATATTTTCGGAACTAGTGATACTTTCATGTACTTCATTCTCGATTTCCGAATAATTTGTTTTTTTCTTTTAGGGAGCAGTCAATAAGCTTTGTACTTCCGTTAAAGTACTTTATAAGCTTTTCTACACCAAGGTCAATTCTGCATCTAGATTGCAGAACTCTATTTTTAATAGAATTGAATTCGACTTCCACTGGTGCGCTGCTCGCTGGTATCCTACCATATCCAAAACGCGGTTGAACAATGGAAGACCACATAGGAATAGTTCTAATATGTCTTAAAAGGCGCTTTGAAAGTGTTAGGCACTCTCGAGGGTTCAGATCGTCGCCTTCCTCATTTCGAAGAATATTATCGACTTCTTCTTTAAGGGAAGCAGCCCAATGCGCAAGGTATCCGTTTTTTGAATCTGAAATGTTATTCTCAAAACTATTTTGATAAAACTCTGGAGCTGTGGAATATATATACACATTAATGTTTAATTATTTGATAAGCTATATAATTAATTTACCTGAATTATTCTTCGTTTCTGTTTCAGTGGCGTCCAAGATGCATTCAACTTCTTTTTGAATTGGTGATGGATCCTTGGCACGGCTTTCAATTAGTTTTACCGATTCCTTCAGAATTGTTGCTCCTTCTCCGCCTTTTTTGACAATGATATTATAAGCAGAGCTTTTATAATAGTTCCAGCTTCTGTCGGATTGGTACACATAATAAGCTGGCCGATTCCAATCAAATAGAACCGTTTTACTGTTTTTTTCTCATTTTTTAAGAAATCAGCCCAGTTCTTTAAGTAGTGGGCAACGTCGATCCGAATGTACGACCTGGGTAAATTTTCCGACATACAGGCTTCAGCGTACCCTTCTATTGTATCGCACGTAGCAAATGCAAGGCAGGAAGCTGATAGCAAAGCCCTGGACGAGTCGCATACCTGAAAGGAATTTGTAATTATTTTAATGCTTTACTTTAAAATGATTGTTCATTTTTGTTAATTACCACTTCTTTTGGATACTGCGCTCCCGATTGAATCCAGCTTAAGAGCCAAGATAGTATTGTCACTGTATCTTGCTTTTCTGTTATCATTGATGATACCACAAACTGTCCAAAAGAACCGTGTATAACGGCAATGTGCAGAAATATATGTTGCGATTTTTGTCCGTCTACATGCATATACTCCACAAATCTACCTCCAGATGCATCAATGCACAGTCTACTCGTTTTTCTCAACTTGTTGTAGACGCGAATCTGGTGTGGAGACCAAAAATGAACTTTAACGGGATCCTTTCCAATTTCACGAATTGCTTCTTCACCGCTTGGACTTCGTTTAAGATCCGAAATGGCGTCTAGTGGATCGGATTTTCGGTGCATCCTTTTAGAGGCTTCATGTTTTGCAGTCCTGCAAACCGAGGCCTTGTATAGGTGTGGGGGCTCGACAGTATCATTCTCTCCCATCATGTTGTCAGCATTTCTTGCTCTGTAAAACAGAGTGGATTCCGTTTCTAAAGTTGAAACCACTTGCTGTCGAGTTTCTCCGCGAAGCTGTCGCTTTCCACATGCCTTATCACCTTGACTCGCTGAGCAGACGACTTTCAGGACTCTGTCACTTTCAAGCTGTGGCAATATTTCAGCTTTCAGTCTACTGCCACATTTGCAATGTCCTACAATTATTAAAAAGTAGTTATATTAAATTTAACTTTGGAATCCAAAGGAACAGGTCAAAAATAAAATGTTATTCACTCACCTTGAAAATTGCCTGATTGTTTGTCAGAGCTTATAAAATGGTTTTGAAAATGGTACCCGTGGGACAGTCGAAATTCGTCGTAGATTCGCTTGGAAAATAGTTCTGTCCATTTTTTTGGTTGAAGGATATTTATAATCCTTTGGTAAACTCCGCCGTTTTTAGTTTTACAATTTCGGACGGTCTGGATAATCAAGTGGTCGAATTCCGTTTTTTCAAAGGACAGAACAAATTTAAATTCTTTTTCATGCTCTGCCGACTGTTCAGACTCGACTTCAGAGTCATTTTTATTGAAATCCTCTTGGTCTAAATCACGTGGTGGCTCCTTACCAATTAAGAGTGCTTTCAAGCCAAATCGATTGTTAACCACGTAGGAATATAAAGTGTCCGATTTGATTTTATTATTAAGATCTTTGGAAATTTCCTTCCACACCGGATTTGAAGCAGAAACAATATTAAAATCGGTGGAAATTATTTCTTCCTTTCTATTTAATATTGTGCTAACAACCAAGTCGCTGCCGACTGCCGGTGGTCGACCTGCTGGCATTTTGATCAAGCAAACAAGTTGTTCCACGAATATCACTCAATGTTACGTTTAAACTTTTTTTTATATTTCTTGCACTTTGCACCAAAAATATATTATATTTTATATTTTTAAACTTAATTTTAATATCTCTCGCGACAAAATGGATATTATGATAATATATATATATGGGAATAATATTAAACAGTATTAAAAACTCTTTAAAATGACTAGTTCTTATATTTTTATTAATAATATATGTAAATAATATAAATAAATTTTTAGGGTATACTTGCGTTTTCTCAGGTAAATTCCTTGTATGGCACTACACTGTAACAAAACCGCAATTATGACGTGCCACGAAAATCTCAAGTTAGTTTATAAGAGTAAAACAGAAAAGACAAAAATTGATTTTCAAATGAGATTACAAAAAATTTAAAAGAGAAACTAATGTTTTAAAAACTTGAAAAAAAACTAAAAATGACTTTTAAAAATTCTCAATAAAATTTAAAAAATGTTCAAGTTTTTAAAACTTTAAACAAAATTCACAAGCAAAGTAACCGCACAGATTAAATATAAAAAAAAAAAACAACAAAATTTATTTTAAAATTTAAATTCAACAAGCTTGAAAAAATAGTAAGTCTTTAAAAAGACTCTAAACCAATTTTACAAGGATGCGCAATATAAATCACAACGCCACTTCACTTTATGTCCTTGTGAAACCTTGTGAATAGTCACAACACTTAATGCACTTATGCACCAACACTTATAACACTACACAAAATTTTGCAAGTCTTAAAAAAGACTGTCAGCAAAATTCACAAGGATGAACAAAACACAAAGACACAGACTATAGTGCAATGCCTCTTCGCTTTAATTCACGGTTCACAGTTATACTGGTACACTGTAATCGTTTTTAAATAGCGCGCACAACTTTTCACTTCACTTTTCACAAAAAAATATACTAATCGTGCGTTTGGGTGTGGTTTTTTATACCTAATATGAGATTCGAGGAGGAAAGCGATTTTTCAAATTGCGACAAGTGTTTCAGGTTTAAAATTGGAGCAGGTTGCGGAAATACCTGCTACAAATAATGGTTAACCCTTCACACAGGTACAAACATATTCAAACCTTTGAGACTGGCGAGCCATTCATGTTTATAAATGTATTTACATACTACCTGCTAAAAATGTTGATGTTTGAATTACTTGATTTAGATTTGCATAACCTCTTGGACGACTGTCATGTCGTAACTTAATCATGTAATTAACGGATAATTACCGGCAAATTTTGAAAACAATTTTTTAGAAAAGTCGAAGATTGGGTGGGGTGATCTGTTAACTTGATATCAAGTTACAGAGCAATAACATTATTTCCAAAAAAAAATATTTTCACGAATAATTTACGGATAATTAACGGCAAATTTCTGGAAAAAAAATGTTGGAAAAGTCAAAGATTGAGAAAGTGCACTGCTAACGTGATATCACGTTAACAGAGCAATAACATTATTTACAAAAAAAAATATTTAGAGAAGAGCGACAAATTAAATTTTTTCACGAATAATTTACGGATAATTAACGGCAAATTTCTGGAAAAAAAATGTTGGAAAAGTCAAAGATTGAGAAAGTGCACTGCTAACTTGATAACAAGTTAGCAGAGCAATAACATTATTTACAAAAAAAAAATATTTAGAGAAGAGCGACAAATTTAATTTTTTCACGAATAATTTACGGATAATTAACGGCAAATTTCTGGAAAAAAAATGTTGGAAAAGTCAAAGATTGAGAAAGTGCACTGCTAACTTGATAACAAGTTAGCAGAGCAATAACATTATTTACAAAAAAAAATATTTAGAGAAGAGCGACAAATTTAATTTTTTCACGAATAATTTACGGATAATTAACGGCAAATTTCTGGAAAAAAAATGTTGGAAAAGTCAAAGATTGAGAAAGTGCACTGCTAACTTGATAACAAGTTAGCAGAGCAATAACATTATTTCCAAAAAAAAATATTTAGAGAAGAGCGACAAATTTGATTTTTTCACGAATAATTTACGGATAATTAACGGCAAATTTCTGGAAAAAAAAATGTTGGAAAAGTCAAAGATTGAGAAAGTGCACTGCTAACTTGATATCAAGTTAGCAGAGCATCCAATTATAGGAAAAAAAAATTTTTGAAAATCAAAAGTTGCACTGCTAACTTTATGCACATCAATAAACGGATACATACATGTAAAACATGTTATGTACATGTGTGTGTAGTTGACAGGTCAGAGCAAGTGAGTTAGAATGGGTAGCCCAGCGGTCTAACCACTCGCACTTTCAGCTTTGCTGTTTGAAAATACAGGTCGTGGGTTCGATTCCTGTGTAAGTCAACACTTTTTTTTTTTTTTTATTTGAGTTTTTATTACTATTTAAGTTTTTTCGTTCACATTTTAAATTTAAAGTAGTCTTAAAACCTTATATACATATGGAAATTATGAGTTTAAGGACTAATTTATGTTAAGCATGCGAAGAAACGGCCCTAAGTATCACAGCCATCAGCAAAAAATACAAGTTTATATAACTTAGACCGCAAGAAAATAAGATGTGTACAGTGTTTGTACGTTGCTTAGCGCGATGGGACTGTGGTGCAGCGCTAGAGCGTTAGACTCCAACTCGAGAGGCCGTGGGTTCGATCCCTCGTAGTGACCTAATGTTTTTCTCAAGTAAGTTGTTTTTTCTCCTTATATATATCTCCTTAATTCGATTACAAAGATGATTTTTCAGTTATAACCGGCGGTTATACGAGTCTGCTGCCTGCCCCCCAACGGCATCGTCCGATAAAGCGACAGTTCCACAGATAAATTATCTGAAACGATGTCCGTGTGTGTGGTGTGTATGTGTTGAGTCCAGTTCCCAGGAAATATCAAACCCCCCCCACCGCCGAAAAATGAATAGATTTTTTTGCTTTTATTTGGTTATATTTTTAGGGCGATTCGCCTTTAAAAATAGAAAAAAAGCCCTAAATATAAGAAAGAACACCCTAGATTTACGAAAAACTGCCTTTAGTTTAAAGGTCTCATTTCTTATTTTTAGGGCAATTACCTTTGAAAATAGAAAAATCGCCCTAGATCTACGAAAAATCGCCCTAAATGTATGACTAATTCACCCGTATTTTTAGGGTAATTTGCCCTTATTTTGTTGCCTAGTCGCCATTGACCCCCGTTTTAGGGCGATTTTCCTTGTTTTTAGGGCGATTTTACCGGAAAATTTCTATGAGTGTACGTATAGTCGTATATTTTTATAAATAAAATAAAATAATATGTTTCCTAATACAAGTTTATAACAGAAAAAGTCTATAGTCGACGGGTAGGGGTATATCGGCTTAACATAAATAAACATTTATAGTCATTTATTTAAACTTTCTACACACTTACTTTACATACATACTTACACCTATTTTTACCCTATGAGTTTAACACATTAAACTTTCACTACAATTTA
>JBAMCF010000809.1:0-25840 GCA_037075285.1 Drosophila lutescens | reverse complement strand
CTTGTTTCACTCTCTAACTTCAAGTGTCTGTGTGTGTGTTTTCCAGTGTCTTCCAGTACAATTTATCTAAGTTGGCAGCACCTTGGAGCAGATGATACAATAACATTTGTAGCTTAACAGCTATAAGAGCGCGAGCTTTGAAATTATAATTATTTACATTATGTGTTTACAAATTCTTTGGGGCTAGTCCCCAACATCCCGGCCCCATTGAAAGTAATCCTTGACTTTCAAGAAACCGGCAATAGGGCAAGCTTGTGAATGGGTCGTCGGCAAACACCCTTGGTTGTACGAATATCGGCAACGCGTACCCTGTTGTCTCCTCCCGGTATGGCTGCGATGATCCGGCCTAGATTCCATTGTTGTGGTGGCATGTTGTTTTCATGTACTATTACCATGTCACCCACGGAAACATTTGGCGACGCCTGAGTCCAATTGCTTCTAAGTTGCAGTTCTTGAATATATTCCAGCGACCAGCGACGCCAGATTTGATCCTTGATGGCAAAAACTCGTCGCCAACGCTCTAAGTTCTCCATCTTGGTGTCAGTCTCCGGCGGACCGGGTAGTGCGCGAAGGGCATCGCCAACCAAAAAGTGGCCCGGGGTGAGAGCCGACAAGTCGTTTGGATCCGACGAAAGAGGCGGCAGCGGACGAGAGTTCAGAATCGCCTCGACTTCAGCGAGCACAGTGCTGAGTTCTTCAAATGAAAGTCGGGCATCCCATAATGTTCGATTAAGGAGACCCTTGTCGCTCTTGACGGCCGATTCCCAGATGCCTCCAAACTGTGTGCCCTGGGGGGTATAAAGTGAAAATTTATAAATTCGTTGTTACAAAACTGATTTCTTTTTTCAATGGTTTCCTTCTTGAACAGGAACTCTTTGAGTGCTTCTAACTTGTTGTTTGCTCCTGTGAAGTTAGTTGCGTTGTCACAGAAGACATCCGAATTACGTCCTCGCCGAGCTATGAAACGTTTGAGAGCGCCGAGGAATGAGTCCGTTGACAGGCTTGAGACTAATTCGATGTGTATGGCCTTGACAACAAAGCAAACGAACACAGCTATATACGCCTTGCTAGGCGGCTTGCCGCGAATTCGCATGTGAATGTTTACTGGGCCGCAAAAATCAATTCCGCATTTTAAGAATGGACTCGAAGGGATAAGCCAATCCTTGGGAAGTTGACCCATGATTTGGTTGAGTAAAACCGGGCGATATCGTACGCAGTGTACGCACGAACGTACGATTCGGCGAGCAACATTCCTGGCGTTGACGATCCAAAAATGTAAGCTGCTTAGGGCCACAAGCGTTTTTTGACCAGCAAGGAAGTTTTTTAGATGAGACGTACCGCATGTATTGGTCTACAAAGTGATCGTTGCTTGGCAACAAGATTTGATGTTTTTGGCTGTCAGGAACATCAGCGTGTTCTTAACGTCCTTCTACCTTGATCAGCTCAAAATTATCGCACCTTTGAAGGAAGAGGCCTAGATTTTTAAGATTGCTTCGAATATGCTTGCCGCTTTGCAGCAGGTTAAATTCCTCGTTGAAATACTTCTTTTGTAAATTCCAAGCAATACAATGCATCGCGCGTCGAAGTTCATCTGCGGACGGTGATAAGCTATTGGCTACTTTACGCTGTCTGGAAGAAACGGCAAATCGAAGTATCCAGGCGATAACTGATAAGCAGGGTGTGGGAGCTAATCTTGTAGACGCCTCCTTCCAGAAGTTGGTTTGAGATGGTTGATATTGCGAATGCTGTTTTCCGGGATTCCATGTTTACAATTTCTACATCCGGCTCCTCTCGTTTGTCTGCTGGCCACTGAGCTTGATCTAACTGTAGAAATTCAGGTCCGTCGAACCATCTGCACTCTTTTAGCTCCGCCACCGTACAGCCTCTCGAGATAAGATCTGCAGGGTTGAGGTGCGTAGGAACATGCCTCCAACGGCAAGCGGTTGTTTCCTCTTGAACCTCCGAAACGCGATTGCCTACAAACGTCGATAATGTGGCTGAATGTTGACGGATCCAGTGTAATACAATTTGTGAATCGCACCATAAATATGTAGTTGGGTTTTTGTTTGCGAAGGAACTAATAACCTTATTGTAGAGTTTCGACAATAAATGTGCACCGCACAATTCCAATTTGGGAATCGACAATTTTCTGGTTGGCGCTACTCGAGATTTAGATGTGACTAACTATACTCTTATTGTACCATCTGAACTGAGGACGCGTGCATATATGCAACAGCCATAGGCTCTGATTGAAGCATCACAAAATCCATGAAGCTGCAGACTGATTATATCCGGATTTAGACAATAGCGAGGAATTCTTAGCGATTGTAGAGAAGACATTGAGAAGAGAAACGAGAGCCACGCTAAGTGTATGTTCTGGGGAACTGATTCATCCCAATGAACCTTTAAGATCCATAGCTCTTGGAGAATAATTTTTGCGACTATTATGACAGGCGTTACTAAGCCTAATGGGTCAAACAATGAAGACGAAACCGACAAGATAGAGCGTTTGGAAACTGTCTCCGAGGTTTTCTGAGGAAGAACCGAGAAAAGGAATACGTCGCTACGTTGGTCCCACTTCAAGCCCAGGGCGCTAGTTACTGATTCGTCTTCTAAGTTTAGGTCTTTTAGAGTGCTATCGTCGATAAAGTCCTTGTGATTCGAATGCCATTTCGCCAGGTGGAAATTGCCCTTTTTGAGAATTGTAGAGTCTTCATTTTTGATCTGAACTAACGATTCCACGGTATCGGCTCCGGATAGAAAATCGTCTACATAAAACGAAGATTTTATGGCTTGTGCACCGACCTTGAATTTATCAGAGTATTGGTCTGCCAGGTATGTCATACTGCGAATGGCACAGAATGGTGCCGATGCAGTCCCATAAGTTACAGTATTAAGCTCAAAGGTACGAAGTGGGTCTAGTGGTGGCTTTCTCCAGAGAACGTATTGAAACCTTCGATCCTTCTTGTCTACGAGGATTTGCCGGAACATTTTTACTACATCGGCAGTAATGGCGTATCGGTGTATGCGAAATTGAAGAATAAGTCTATAGAGCTCTGATTGTATTGTTGGACCGACTAATAATAGATCATTGAGAGATTTTTGCGAACTTGACGTGCTATTTGGTTTAAATACGCAATGATGCGGTATGTTGAGGTGAGCTTGGTCGAGTTTGGGTTGATCAACCATGCTCATGTGACCCAGATCTTGAAACTCTTGTCGGGTGTTCGATGTAATCGCCGCTCTAGGTCTCGAAATCGGTTTGTAGCTATATCAATTGATTCTCCTAACAGACTACAATCGACCTTGAAAGGGAGACTAACAATAACACGACCTTCTATGTCGCGACGAACTGTGGTTGAGAATATCTCTTCGCATCTTCTTTGGTCGGGCGTGTAAATCGCACTTGAACTCTTAATTTCTTCAATTTTCCATAATTTGCTGAGATTTAGATTAATTTGGTCTTCTGATTGGATAATTGATTGAGTATATGACAATTGATGAGGAAGAGGCAAATTGTAGCATCGGCCAGATACTACCCACCCTAGCAACGTTTTTTGTAGTACAGGTAAATTGGGCAGTTTGCCCAACCGACAAAATCTCGAAAAAGGTCTCTGTACCAAGGAGTAAGTCAACACGACGAGATTTGTTGAAATATTCATCGGCAAGGGATGTGTTCTGCGGCAAACTCCATGACGATATATCAATTTCTGTGTTAGGGTGATAAGCGATACTAGGGGTGACACAAAAATCAAGAGTAAGTTCGATATCGTTGAAGCGGGACTTGATACTAGTTGTAGTACGATGTTTAACCTGGGTACGTGAATCACCAATGCTGCGAATTTCAATGATTTTCTTCGTTCGTGGTATACGAAGGGTTTGTGCAAACTCATCAGTAATAAAGTTAATCTGCGAACATGAGTCCAATAATGCTCGTCCCAATCTGTAGCAGCCGCTGGCGTCCTTTACCAGGACTAACGCAGTCGCCAGGATGACATGATCTTGGTCGTGTTGCTGATGCATATGAGTTACTGCCTCCGGAATGTACGTCGGACTAGGCCGCGAAGATGCAGCGACTGTTAGAGCCGGACCGGATTCCCTATGCAGTAAGGTATGATGTGTACGCGAACACGTTCGACATCTTTGCGATGACGGACGATTGGATACTTGATGGCCCTTGCTAAGACAGTTTAGGCACAGCCCTAATCTTTTTGCGTGACTGAAACGGTAATCGAACGAGAGATTAATAAACTGTGGACACCGAAGTATTTTGTGTTCACTTGAGCACATGAGACAGTTTTGAGCTGTACAGCTGAAGGATAAGTTAGATTGATGCCTCTGTGGGCGTGGCCTCTGGTTGCTCAAGTTGATTAGTTGCGGTTCGGGTGATGGGTAGCTAGATTCTAGGTACTGACAATGGCGTTCGATAAGTTTAACGAAATTGTCCCAAGTGGGTAACGTGATGTAGTTCAAGGATTCATTCCACTTTCGATTAGTTTCCTGGTCTACCTTGCTAGTGATGATCGAAATTAGCATTAATTGAGCGATATCTGACTCTTTTCCCAAGGACAAGCAGGAATTATAGAGAGCAGAGGCATTGTCGATAAGACTACGTAATTGTTTCCCATTTGGTTTGGGGACACCAGGTAGAGCAAAGAGAGTGGCTATATTATCGATAAATACAAGGGTTGGGTTATCGTAGCGAGTTTTTTGTCGTTCTAAGGTCTTAGGGTAATTTTCCGATGTAATTTGAAAAGCCTTAACGGTTTCCAATGCTGATCCACGAAGGCAATTTAATAACTGATTGAACTTTTCGATGGGTTCTAATTGACTTTGATTTCCAACAACCTCCCTGAACGATGTTATAAAGTTTTGATATTCAGAGTACTTGCCATCAAATATCGGTAATGCGAGTCGAGGTAGTTTTGTTGCTAACCTGGCGACATTGACATTTATATCGCCAATTGCAGTACTGTGTGCATCAGGGCCAAGCTGATCCTGGATGCATACCTTTGTTCCGATAAAAAGCTCCTCTATATCTCCACGGGTATCGCGATTTATATCCTCGGCGTCCAATTCCTCGATCTGAGACTGCAACGATAGCGCCTGCTTGAAATAGGCTTCGAGTATTGACAGACGACAAGTTAAATCCGCAGCGGAGCTGTTAATACGTTATCCTTAGCGTGAGTGGCGTTACTTCGCCTAGTCACAGGAATTGTGTATCGGGGGGTTGGGTAGTATACAGCACATAAAGTGCGGTGTCGCACCCAGCACTTGGAACTAGGTGGACGGCGGAGAATGGTGCGCAAGATGAGGATCTGAAGACTAAAGCGACAACAACCTCTGTTGATTGCGATGGTAGATGAGTAACAGTCAGTGGTATTCTGAGATTGAGACTGATTTTATTGAACAAACTTAACGGTATTTATAGGTACAAAAGTGTTTACGTTAACAAAAATATGTAGAAAGGGGAAATGAAATTACAGCTATTCTTCATATCTCGCAGTGGGTCAAAGTGTTATATGCAGTGCTGAGTTATTGCTCTATTTCCGAATTGTGGAGTGCGTTGGCAGATTGATGACTGTTAAGCATACTGACGGTCGAGCTGTATAATTGCATAATTGTATCGGCAGCAAGTGTTATGATATATGATTCTTTGTTCGACATTCGTAATTGCGATAATACTTATATTATGTAACTCGATGAGTCTTAACATACTCCCAGTTGTTCAACCATCGCTAATGTTGAACGAAAAACTGCGTGGGGTACGTTCCGGTGCTTGCTGCTCGTCGTTCTCTTCCTTGTTGCCGGTACGTTGTCGTGGATTCCAGTTGACGAATCGCTTTCGGAGACTATATGCAATGATTAATAGTATTGATATTACTAACGCAGCATACGCGGCTACTTGATGATGCTGCACGGTGGTAAATTGATTTGACCATGCTGTGTCCTTTAGCTTAGCCAGCCTTTGTTGTAGACGATCCAGTTCGTCTGTTTCAGATGGTTGAGTTGCAGTCTCTCGAGCTGACTCTGATGTATCTTCCACAACGGGTGTTGTTATATTGCCAAAACGAATATACGCTAAATGTGATTCGGTGATCATCGTGCTGAATGTGCTAATCATAATGTTGGAGTTTCGTGCGGTGCAGCCCGGGGACAGAGACAATAAGCCTGATCCATCCAGGTGAATGGTGGATGGTATTCCCTTGCATACAGCTTGAAGTTCTATTTGGTTGTGGGTCGCAAACATCCATCTGTTTCGTTGATGCGTTCTTAACCAAATCAACTCTGCTTTCGACTTAACAATCTCACAGAGTGTTTCAGATTTGTTGTTGAATAGCTGAAGCTCACACCGATTTTCATCGTTGAATGCGGCTTGATGGTTAAAGCAAATGTGTTCGTTGTTGGATAATACTAGACATTGCTCGAACTCATCCTCAGTAAGACCTACGTTTATTGTAGAATCCAAGATCGACGTTTGGTTGGCGTAGGTGGTTCCGTATGTTACAGTCTTCAAGCGATAGTACTTAAGATCCTCTGATGGATTACTTCTCCAGACGATGAGCTGATAAAACTGATCATCCGGGTTTATCCAGACTTGACGGTACATTTTCTCTATGTCCGCTGTGAACACATACTTGTGAGTTCTGAAGCGTAAAAGTATCGCGAATAACTCACTTTGTACGGTTGGGCCGGCATGCAAGATATCATTGAGAGATTTTCCGCTCGATGTTTTGCATGATGCGTCAAATACTACCCGTAATTTTGTGGTAGTGCTGTCCGGTTTGAGGACACAGTGATGAGGTATGAAGTAATGACTTTTGGGAATCTGTGCTGGACCTACACTTTTCATGTGTCCCAATTTTTCATACTCATCCATGAAGGCAGAATACCCTTTCCAACTTCTGCTGATGTTCTTCGCTCCAATGCGAGAAACCTTTTCGTAGCTATTTCCCTTGACTCCCCCAGGGCTGAAGATTGTTCAGAGAACGGGAGTTTTACAATGAATTTTCCATCTGCTGCTGTCCTTAAATTTCCCATGAAATGCTTTTCGCAGTATGCTTCTGTGGGAGACCGATGTTTTTCGGTTGTGTCCAAGTTTTCCAATTTCCAAAATTTTTCTATTAAATCGTTGGTTTATTGTATGGAATTAATCGCGCAGACGGCAGACGAACTGTCAGTAGCATTCACCTTACCAGCTACGATCCAGCCAAACTTTGTGTTTTGCAGAATTGGACCTTTGGTGGTGAAGTTCTTCTGGTTTGGGAGCAGCAAAGAATAATAGTGCTCTGCACCAATGAGCAGGTCTATTTTTCCTGGTTTGTCAAAGTTGGGATCCGCCAAGGCCATTCCCTTGGATAACTTTGTAGCCGCTAGCGAAAGTGGCTGGGCTGGCTGATCAGGTATTATTTGGGGTAACACAAAAGCTTCAATCCGTTGTGTGAACCCACTATGAAGTGATTTAACTAGTATGTTGACTCGTGCCTTACTAGTTTTCGGGAGTCCTCCAATGCCTTCAATTCGTAACTTAGCATTGTGAAGCTTTAGTGATAACATTGAAGCCATTCGCTCTGTAATCAGATTTATCTGTGATCCAGAGTCCAGTAGTGCTCTAAAGTTTGCACACTGCCCATTGTTGGCCTGTACTGCAACCTTAGCCGTGGCGAGTAGATTATAATTATTGCGCTTAAAACACTTTTGACTACGACAGTCCTTTGTTTTGTGATCAGTACCGAAGCATTTGACGCACATTTTTTGTTTCAATACCCAATTTAATCTTTCAGATGTGGGCCTAGATCGGAAGTCTTCACATCTATATAGGGGATGGGCTTCCTTTTTACGCACACGTTGAGTTCTTTGGCTCTCTTTTCGACGATTTTTCCGATTTTCCTGTGTTTAGGGCTCGTACTCTTTGATCCAAAAAATCTATCATTGTATGTAATGGTTGGATCTCAGTCGCGCTTCCAAGTGATTGCTCATACAAAGCCCGGTTATTCATGTCGAGCTTGTCTGTCAGGAGCACGATGCCTAGGCCCTTCAATTAGGCGAGAGACTCAATCGTTGTTATATATAATTCCTGCAATGACTTTGCGCTATCACAAGATGCCTGTTGATGCAACAATTTCCGAATTACAGTATTTGCAAGCTGTCTTGGTTTGTCATACGAATCAACAAGTATTTCCCAAGCTTCTTTATAATTGTCTTCCTTGAGTTCTATATGCCGAATCAACCTTTCTGCATCACCGGTAAGTGCGGTTTTTAGGTACCACATTTTCTTTATGGTGGGCATGTTGGTTTCATGAACCATGCATGAGAATAAATCGAAGAATTGTCTCCATTTTAACAGTTCTCCATCGAATTTCGGAATGTTTATTCTTGGCAGTTGCACATCAGTGCTATTTGTGGCAGATGCACTTGGCCCAGCCATGAGCGCCTTTTGCACTTCCACTTGTAACGTCCCGTAGGCTTCCTTGTTGTAGCCCTTTTCTATCGGGTACCTCTTGTACTTGTGCCCACAAAGAACTTATGAAGTTAGTGGAGGCTTGACCCTTTACCGTCGCGTACTCCTTTAGCGCCATTCTAAGGGATTCAATAACCTCTCCTTGGCGTCGGCATAGTGAGGCTAGCCTTTTGTCGCTGACTTCTGTCATGGGTGGCTGCCAAGTCTTGACCGAACTTTCATCCTCCTTGCTGCTACTGGCTAGGAGTAAGTCAAGACCTTCCTGAAAGATCTTGGTATATTTCTCGTAAGTCGATCGAAGATCGTTTGCATACTTCTCGTACTTAGATCCTTTCTGTGAGTCTGACAGATGAGTCTCATTTTCTTTAAACATCTCCCAGGCATCATTAATTGCCAATAATCGGGCTTCAAAATATTCAGGCTTTTGTTTCCGTGCAGGTCCATCTTTCTTGAAATTATTGATGCACCTAGCAATGTCATTGCCTAATTCTTGTTGTGCATTTAGAATCTTTTGAATGTCCGATGAAGGATTCTCTTCACCCATGCTGTTAACCATTTTGATCTTGTTCTGTGTTTCCGACCCGGTGGGAGTATTTTATTCGCTTACGCTGGATACGCTCCGATTCGCAACCAGATTTGGTCAGAAACTGAACAGTAATGGTGGATAAAGGTGGTCGCCTTGTTGACCGGTCCTTTATTGATCCTGAGTCGATAGGTTCGATCTCAGGTGTCCCTCTGTGGCCACGATGGCACTTGCTGTGAGGATGGTGTTGGTTATCAAAGTGTCGCGTGTTGACAACTTTGAGAATGTGTCCGGGAGTGGATTCACGAATCCTTTCCTGCTGGGATCACAAACGATTTTATCAAATCGTTGACGGAACTGGTCGCCTTGTTGACCAGTCTTCCAACTTCCTGAGTCGACTTTTCTCAGGTGTCCTTAATCTGTCGCCTTGTTGACGACTTGGGCAAAAGGACTCGTATGGAAGATATCTCCAACGTTGTGTTCTATGGTGTGATCTCTTGGTGAGATCACGTCGTGGTCACCAAATGTTAATACGTTATCCTTAGCGTGAGTGGCGTTACTTCGCCTGGTCACAGGAATTGTCTACTGATTAGGTGTCGCACCCAGCACTTGGAACTAGGTGGACGGCGGAGAATGGTGCGCAAGATGAGGATCTGAAGACTAAAGCGACAGCCTCTGTTGATTGCGATGGTAGATGAGTAACAGTCAGTGGTATTCTGAGATTGAGACTGATTTTTTTGAACAAACTTAACGGTATTTATAGGTACAAAAGTGTTTACGTTAACAAAAATATGTAGAAAGGGGAAATGAAATTACAGCTATTCTTCATAACTCGCAGTGGGTCAAAGTGCTATATGCAGTGCTGAGTTATTGCTCTATTTCCGAATTGTGGAGTCAGCTATTTTCGCTGCATTGGCAGATTGATGACTGTTAAGCATACTGACGGTCGAGCTGTATAATTGCAGTATCGGCAGCAAGTGTTATGATATATGATTCTTTGTTCGACATTCGTAATTGCGATAATACTTATATTATGTAACTCGATGAGTCTTAACAGGAGCGTTGTTGCATTGGATCCACAATGGTTTTGATACGTGTCATACTCCTACGGGTATTGGAACGCTGTGATTTTAATTGTTCTATGTCAGACATTCTGAAATTATTGATCCAAGGTAGATTTAGTCGATTGTTGACGAAATGTTTATTAAGGATGGAAATAAAGACTCACTAATTGGGCAATAGTGAAGGTTGACTAAATAATTTTCCGAATGTCTTGCAAAGTAAAGTTGTAGATGTGTATACAGACTTCATAATGTGTGTAGATCTACTGTAGAATGTAGATATCGATGGAAGAATGTGTAGAAGTGATGTTGAGGTGAGGAGGCGAGGTTAGGTTGAACGCGCGTGGCGATGTTAAAGGCGGTGTTGGCAGATGATGCCGTAGCCTTAGCTGGTTCCGGGGCGTTGGGCCGGCGGCGACGATATTGATGGAATGTAACGACGATAAGATGAACGGCTCAGCTAGGATGCCTTCGACGATTGTTACGATGGTTGGGATGAGTGGCACAAGCTGCACACTCCGACGACGATTGCGAATGTCATATTAATAAGCGCGGACAGCCGAAAGTTGATCAAACACGTGCTCCAGTTATGTGTGGTGTATGTGAACACACTTATGTATGTATGTAGACGTGCGCTCCGACAATTGCCAATTATTTAATTAATTAATCACTGCCCCTCGTTGGGCGCCAAAATGGTGTGATCAAAAGCACTTTAATGATCGGTTTTATAAAGATTGGGGGTGAATTATTAATTTATAATAATTTCGCTACAAAACCAGAAAGGATTTTAGCTGTAGATTACTACCTCATACTTGGAATCTTTTCATCACGTCACAGTTCTGAGAAACCCGTGGTCAAAGTTCGAAATTTTCGATTTATAGGCACTTTTTATGGGCTAATAAAATCTAAACTCATTGTAGCCCAGAGCCACAATTTGGTGGAAATAATACTTTGAATCTTTAACTTCAGCAGTGTCTAATCACTAAGTTGGGCGCCCTCTACTTCTTGAGTTACAATGCATTTTACTAAAATCAATTTTTGTATTTTTTTTTTCATTAGTAGTAGCCTGTAGTAACAAAACTAACCTTAGTAACCTTAGTAAAATCCATTGTAGCCCAACTTGGTGATTGAAAACAGTTGAAGTTAAAGGTTCAAAGTACCATTCCCGCTCAATTGTGACTCTGGGCTACGAAGGGGTTTCTTGCTATTTCGAACTTTGACCACGGTTTTCTCAAAACTGTGACGTGATGGAAAGTTTCCAAGTATGAGGTAGTAATCTACAGCTTTAATTCTTTCAGGTTTTGCAGCTTTTAGTCTTGGTCTATTTTTTGTCGACCTGTGTAACTTAGCGCCGCGTTTTAGGATCCATTTCTTGAAAACGGATACATGCGCTTATGTTATGTGGCCCTAGGTTGCAAATCTTGCAAATCTTGATTACGAAGTGTTGTTGTAGGTTGTGCGTTTATCGTCTCAAATATGCAAGCGCGGCGCTCATTAAATTTCTAGTGCGGCTAAGGTCTCGTGGTCTAGTTTTCTCTTGATGACAAGGCCAAGAATTGGATTTCGTGCTGATATCGAGGTTTTTTAGTATGCTTAAAGTCTTTTGTACTGTATCGTGTAGTGCTAGAAGCTGGTGTGCAGTCCCGTTGATGGGCATGTGATCGACTATTTGCCCTATTGCAGCAAACACTAATATTTTGCCGTTTTGGTACCTCAGTTTTAGTCTTTCCCAGGTGTCCTCATATCCAACTTGTGAGAAGGCTGTATCCGTCAAAATGTTCCTTGCTTCACCGCAAAGAGAGCTCTGAAGAATGTGTAGCTTCTGGCTGGCTGAGTATGGCTTATTATGGACTAATTCTACAAATAAGTCGTGTAATCGGGGCCAATTTAGATATTCGCCATCAAATTCAGGAATCTTGATTGGTGGGAGCGATAGGTTTAGGATCATTTGAGCTTCGTTTTCTCGAAGTAAGGCCATTTCATATTCTTCGTATAGTGCCCTGAATCGAGTTATTTCTGCTTCGGCAGCATCCACTGCTCCAGGTATATTGTCGACTTCATCATGGGCTTGTGTCAATATTTCCCATTGAAGCTCCAGATGTCGTTGTAACGCTGGAGTGATTATTTGTGCCGTTGATGGTAGAATTAGAGACGATTCTAATTCGATTCTGATATTTTTCTACCAGCTCTTTTAATGCCGTTCATATCGAGGCATTTTCTTCACCGGTAGGTAATGCCGCAGCTGGTTTAGTCGACCACAATAATAGCCGTCTCGTCGGCGTCGTTCGGCTGAATCCTTGCCATAATTCTTGATGATTTGTTGGATCTGACCTTGTACATCATTTTGATTGGCAAGTAGCCGATTGTGTAAGGGCCGGTTTCTCGAGTCCCTGTCAAAGTCCCTGATAGCTATCTGTCCGAAAAACTTAAAGACCAGGTAAACTGTTCGTAAAAGCAAATCGGCTTTCTCGACTCCTTTAATTTATCTGAACGAGAAACAATTACAGAGTGATGTTAGGTCACAGAATTGTGCTGTAAAGCGCAAAAAATGGCGTTCTTTGATTATTTCATCAGCTGTTTGCGTAAAATTCAATGGCAAAGTCAGCTGTGATTTCGTTTCTGCCTCTTAGTTGGCTTTGGGAAATCAGCTGTCATTTTATCGAGCCGAAAACGCTTAACAGGGAGCCCGAGTCCCTGTCAAAGTTAGCTCTCACATTGGTGCTCCAGAAAGCCAAAATGCCTTAGCAGGGACTTTATCTGTTCGAGAAATGTTAGCCGGCACTCGAGAAACCGGCCCTAAGTCAACTCTATTCTGACTTGTTTCTTCGATAAAGGAGGTCGACATGATCTGCTTTGCTACGTCACTGATCAGATGGCTTGGACTCTGGACAGGAGAATAGTGTCGATTCTTACCTGTTAAGATCTGCTTGATACTTTCCTAACGGAAGGCTGTCGATAGATTGTGATCCTTCGTTGATAAAGGATCACGTCGGGGTCACAAATTTTTGTGCCTACGCGAGTGTGGACACACAGACGGGTCTGTAGCCGAACACTAATAGTTCGCACTGCTGGCACGGAGACGCTTTGATTGTATGGAACTTCGTCCTGACTGTCAGGAAGTTGGCTCGCGGACGTATGAAACGGGGTGAGGACCGTGTTGTCAACGATGTAGAGAACGGGGTGGGAACCGTGTCGGGCGCGTGTTAAGTGACGGCTGTGAACCGTGTTGGACGGAGGTAGCGGCAGGACGATCAACGCAGGGCGACGGTTGTAAGCTTGATTACGACTTGCGGACTACGGGTTGATACGGCACTGCGCTTGAGTTGAATCACGAGAATACGTGGTGCGGTGAATTGAGCTGTTGAGTTTGTAACTAACTTTATTCATCTGTTGGTGCGATCTTAAATACTATTCTAACCCGTAAAACGGGCGTATATAACTATCTGGGTCATAATTGTATAGCTGTGCTGATGACTTAACTACTTATTTTGACCCACTTATTTTGACATACTTGTCCTACTGCTGACTTGGCGCTGGTGAACGACCGGGTTCTGCTGCGTCTGCACTGCTGCGTTCTGTCGATTCTGCTACTGGGCGCTGTATGAGTTCCAATAATTGTGGCTACATGTTGGCCAACACGACATGCAACCCAGTTGCGTTGGGTGGTCTTCGTTGTTGACCCATGTTGACCTCGGTTACCAACACCATCAATAAAAAAAACATGGAAGGACATGGGAAGTGTAGGCTGAGTGTTGATCACAATGTTGATGTCGAGGAACTCTGTCGAACGTTTACTTATCTCGATGTACCTGAAGCAACTTCCAAGCAGTACCTGAATAATACTACTTACTGTGATAATAGTTATACCCGTTACTCGTAGAGTAAAAGGGTATATTGTATTCGTGCAAAAGTATGTAACAGCTAGAAGGAAGCGTTTCCGACCCTATAAAGTATGTATATTCTTGATCAGGATCACTAGCCGAGTCGATCTAGCCATGTCCGTCTGTCCGTCCGTCTGTCCGTCCGTATGAACGCTGAGATCTCGGAAACTATAAAACTTAGAAGATTGCAATTTTGCATGCAGATTTTAGGACTTCCTATGCAGCGCAAGTTTGTTTCAAAAAGGTGCCACGCTCCCCCTAACGCCCACAATCGCCATAAACGATTTTCAAATGTGTCTGGAGGCCACATCTTTTAAGATTTTAAAAATATATAAACGCAATTTTATAGTGTTTATTAATACCTATCGAAATGTAGAAGGCATTTTTCAAATCGGACCTTTTATTAAAAATTATAAGCAATCAAAATTGTTTATATATCTATCTCCCTCGCACTCCCTTTAGCTGAGTTACGATTATTAGATAGTCGGGACACCAACCCGAGTACAGCGTTCGCACTCCCTTTAGCTGAGTGACGGGTATTAGATAGTCGGGACACCAACCCGACTATAGCGTTCTCTCTTGTTCCTATTAGTTTCACCTAAATGGGAACGGTCGTTCTTCCGGAAATCATTAAGAACGATAACTGTTCGTCTAACATTATTATTTAAAGACTGCTTTGTTTTTATTTATTGTTTTAATTAATTATGCAGAAAGTAATGGAGGTCCCTTGACGAAAATTTTAGGGGCCAACAAGAATTATGTATTGTACATTATACTATTTTTTTATAAAGATTAAAAATGCCGATTTGCAGAAAACCGCGACTGAAATATTTTTTTTTAAGTTTGGACTATACATTGCACTGGAACCTTTGTGGGTGTTGTTTTCATCTGAAAGCTTGTCAAATTTAATAATTTTTGAGTATTTTTATTTATTTTTTACCCTACGTAATATAAAGTTATAAATTAATTAAAGAAAAAAAAGCGTCGCCATATCTTCGCTTCTGTCAAATAATTTTAAATATAATTTTTTAAAAATTCTTTTTAAATGGTGTAATATTGTGATAAAAATGAGCCGACCTGGATCGCAAGCTTTAAATTTGCTGTTGGCATGGCAATATGTATTGCCGAAACTCCTGCAGGTGTTTTTCAGTAGCTTTTGGTGTTTTCCTTTCATTTATAATTTGTTATTTTATTTAACAAACAGCCAAAGATCAAATTTTCTATTCTTTGGGCCGCGGCTAAAGGCGTTCATCGGAATTCATCCGCTAGATCTGGTATTTTTTCGGTATTTCCTTCTTAGCGTATGTGAGTACCGCGGTGAAAAAAGTCCCCGGCTAAAGGCGTTAGCTACCTATTTGCTAAGCTAGCAGTTTTCGTCGTACTGAGTACTTGGCTTTACATCTAAAGTGCATGGAATTTTGAAATTTGGATTTTGCCGTATTTAAGGTTTTGAAAAGGCCTAATCGGAAATCTAAAAGAAATTTCGATATCCTCCATAACTTGGTGGCTACATTTAAAATTAACTTTTCGACTTAAAAAATCTAAACCGTTGCTCCGATCAAGATGATTTTTGGATCATTAGTTATTCTATGGACCAAATGCTTAAGTTTTATTTTTCAAGTTTTTAACATTTTTTAAGTATTTTTAACGAATTTATTTAGATTTTCTAAGTTATTGCATTGCATTTTGTGGGATCCTGCCAAGATAGCGAAAACCAGAGAGCGACGGCCGAGAGAGCAACAGCCAAGAAAACTGATGGGGAGGGGTAGTGCTGTTAAGGAAAGGGTAAATGTAAGTTAAAATTTGTTTTGGATTTTAAAAACTTAAACTGCTGCTCCGATCAATATGATTTTCGATCAATATTCAGTCCTGTGGATCAAATGCTTAGGTTTTGTTTTTCAAAAAGTATTTTTTATTTTGTAGCGGAAGTAAGAGCCCTAGTTAAATTTCGCCATGGAAGAAAAAAGAGAATTACTACAAATTCTGTAAAAAAAGCCAAAAAGTTTCCAAGGTAAATATTAATCTTAAGATTCAAACTTTTGACCAAATACGTATGTACATATGTATATTGTGATGAATCACATTTATTTAGATTTTAGTATTTACTGTAAGAACCCACTGAAGGGAGTCAAAAGAGTTAATTTTTGCCTCACGGCTTACAAAATAATCGCGAACTTATTTTTAAATAGTTCGTTAAGATACCACTAGGACCAAAACCCAGTAAAATAGCTAGATAGTCAGCTCTACCGAATCCTAGGTACGGCAGCCCCACAACAACGCTACCCAACCCCAGATTTTCTAGCCAAGACACAGTTCGATCGCAGCGAGAAACTCACCACGATCTAAAAAGGAGGAATTTTTGGAAATAAAAGGTCGGTCACACTGGAACAGGGGAGCCAATCGCCACGCAACGGAAACACAACGATTTTGCTTGTACACCGGTAACGACGACGGTCGGTATTCCGGCACAGGACGGCACAGGAAGAAAAAGGTAAACAACAAACAGGATACCCACGCGAGCGATTCCAATTAGCAACCTGGCGAGAAGATCTGAGGTGAGAGGAGTGCAGAACATTAGGAAACCACGTGTGAGTGGACGCTAGCTATAAAGTAAAAAAGTATCAATAAACTGGAATATTGTCTGATTGTGGCACTAGAGAATACCTTGTTGGACCAAATTTCGTGGTAATTCGGGCTAGTTTTCCCTGCGGCTATCCGGGCGAAGTGCTCGTTATAGTTAGATTCCCAGCGGTTACGCAGAGACTATAACTAGTTTTCCCTACGGAACCATCATATCGGAATACGAAGCCACGATAGACGTACGCGGTGGAAGAGACCACTCCGCAAGGGAGTGCCGGCAGCCACGGTTGTTATTTTTCTTGGAATGTGGCCGAAGAGGCCTACGCACTTTCGAATGCTGCCGAAGACCGGAGTCGGGAAACGATCCCGGGCTTTGAGCGGTCGGGGACCGCTGGAGGAACCCGGACAATTCCAAGAACCAATAAACCGTGTCCTGAAGTTCGAACAGGAGAGAATCTGGGCGCTGGTAGTCCTCGGCGGACAAACATTCATGGCCACCGTAGACACCGGCGTGACTAGAAGTTTCATCAGTGAATCAAGAACACTGAAGCTTCATTGTGGGAATAACTGGAGAAGGGTGCATACGAGGTTCGACTATCCGATGGTTCTCGACGTGACCTTACAAGCACTGTTGGCAGACATTCGACTGGGACAAAACCAAGTAAGGATGCCCACCGTGCTCGATCTATTACTGGGAGTAGACATTCTCTGCGGCATTAAAGCCACCCTTAGCTGTGGAGGAGACCACCTTCATCTGGGATTCGCAACTACCACCGCCCCTGGAGCAGCAGGTTCACCAGCGAGGCAAGGCGCACCGAACGAGGCGTGCGCGGCAGTCCCTCTTGGTCAAGCAATAGCAGCAGGTTCACCAGCGATGCACGGCGCACAGAATGAGGCGTGCGCGGGCGAGGTTACTGTAGCTAGTTTTCCCTGCGGATACGCGGGCAGTGGAATTCTAGATTGCTTTTACTGCGGTCCCGCGGGGAATAATGACATTATAGCCAACTCACAGCTATGGCAGTTGAGTATGATTCCCAACTAGTGTTTCCGAGTCCCCGACCCCTGGAATGCCTAACATCCGTCCTCAATTGTCTCCAAGATTATAAATTTATCTGGAGAGGATCCTGGATTGACTGAGACGCCGACCCCAGCAAATTTTTACGGAAAACTCCATCCATCGTGGCCCAAGAACCCACCAGATCAGCATATATGTGCATATTTAGGGTAGGCATTTTCTTTGGGGGATCGAGACTCTTCTATGGAAGAGCGGATATACCTGCCGTATAACATCGGGAAATTAAAAAGATAAGCGGGAAAAGCTATAGAACAGGAGTCCGAAACTCAGACAAGGACTACCAGGAATCAACAGAGCACAGAATCATCGGGACAACCATTTTTTGTTGTCATACCGCGTCCTAAATTAGTCGACCACGATGTCACGCCGTCGTCGCGATCGCGGCCCGACCGGGTATATAAGGAGCCCCACTCCCGTATCGAGTCAGTCAAGTTCTAGCAGCGTATTGAGACAGTCAAGTTCGACCAGCGTACCGAGACATAGCTTGTTCACAAGGATCAGCCGAGAATAATAAAACTAACTGTGAAAATAAATTTAACAAAACCAACCGTGAAAATAAAATAATAAATTTAATAAACACAAGAACCTCACATTTTCTTTCACCCGCCATAAACAGAAGCACTTGTGCACGGGCTGCGGAAAAAACACGGAAGAACACTTAAAAAACCAAAATGTTTAATTCAGAAAACTTCATAAATTGTTACGGAAGCTTTTAGCGTTCTGCCTAAGAACACTCCCTTCACAAAGTGCTTCGATTTAAATATTTATAAACCAAACTAAAAATCGACGCTCAATACGCGCCTAAGAAACAAAATTGCGGTTTAACAAATAAAACAAAAAAAAAACCCTCAAAAAAAAATTTAAATAACTCAATAATCACTTAATTTAAAAAACAAGAGAGAACGTTATAGTCGGGTGCCCCGACTATCAGATACCCGTTACTCAGGTAAAGTGAGTGCGAGGGAGATGGAGATAGAAACTTTGATCACGCATAACTTTTTAACGAATGGTCCGATTTGAAAAATTTCTTCTACATTTAGATAGGTATTGATAAACACAATAAAACTGCATTTTTACTTTTCCATTTATTGCATTCAAATTTTTAAAATCGTATATAAGCGATTGTGGGCGTTAGAGGGGGCGTGGAACCTTCTTAAAACAAACTTGCTCTGCGTAGGAAGAATCTTCATGCCAAATACCAATCCTCTAGCTTTTATAGTTGCCGAGATCTCTGCGTTCATACGGACAGAGGACGGACAGACGGGCAGACGGACATGGCTATATCGACTCGGCTAGTGACCCTGATCAAGAATATATACTTTATAGGGTCGGAAACGCTTCCTTCTAGCTGTTACATACTTTTGCACGAATACAATATACCCTTTTACTCTACAGTACGGGTATAATTATTAAAAATAGCTCCTGTACCAAAACGTCAACGCGAAAGCAATAACACCAACACCAACGCCGAGATGAAACGACCGCGTTCATCTGATGCTCCGGCAGCTGATTTGTCCCATGATATTTTAACCACCCTCAACCAGCGTTTTGAGGAGCATGGCAAAATGATCTCGGCCAACATGCAAGAAGCCGAGCAGAGATTAGCGATGCTGACAGAGCGACTTGATGGGATGACCAGTGAAGTGTCCCGGCTGAGCGAAAGGTTACAGAAGATGGAGACGGAGATAACTTCTCTTCGCTCGATACGGGAGCGGGTTCAGCAGCTAGAGTCGGAGGTTACTACACTTCGCTCTACCCATGAGCGGGTGCAAATGATGGAAGCAGGGGTTGAAGCGCGAAGGAATGCCGAAAACGCGTGTGACCTGTGAATACACGGTGTCCCGTTTGTCATCGGCGAAAGGTTAAAATCGATTTTTAACACAATGTGCCTTTCAATAAATTTAGCACCAGCGCCAAGAGTCAGAAATATCTTCCGAGCGCGAAAGTCATAGTATACAAATGTCGACCCGGTTGTAATTAGTAGTAGGATAATACGGGTGCTGGCTCACTTTTAATTGATCGTGTCAATCCAATTAGCACCAATTAGTCACGCATGAACCACCAATTAGTCACGCATGAACCAATTAGTCATGCATGGATGCACACAGGTGTTATAATGACCTAATTAGCACATAGGTGTTATAATGACCTAATTAGTATAATTAATCAATAAAAGAAATGGTGAAAGTGGGAGGTGTGTTTTATCATGCCTAGAATTTGTGGTTGCTTAGAGTGATCTTTACCCGAAAATTGTGTGTAGGAGTGTTACCCGAAAATTGTGTGTAGGAGTGTGAGAGAGGGGTCATGCCTAGAATTTGTGGTTGCTTAGAGTGATCTTTACCCGAAAATTGTGTGTAGGAGTGTTACCCGAAAATTGTGTGTAGGAGTGTGAGAGAGGGGTCATGCCTAGAATTTGTGGTTGCTTAGAGTGATCTTTACCCGAAAATTATGTGTAGGAGCGTGAGAGAGGGGTGTTTTATTATGCGTGTCCATTTTCTTGGTTCAATTGAGAATGTATATGATATCTGTTAGTGTAACCTATCTTCAGTGGTTTTGTGGTTAAAAAGTGTGAGTTCGAGAACTCCCCTCTTTAGCGAGCATTACCTATGTGCTAATTAGGTCAGCGAGCAATAACCTATCTTCAGTGGTTTTGTGGTCAAAAAGTGTGAGTTCGAGAACTCCCCCTCTTTAGCGAGCACTACCTATGTGCTAATTAGGTCAGGGAGCATTAGCGAGCATTAGGTCTTAAATGTTTCAATTCTATAGTGGAGGTGGTGGAGGTGGTGGTGGTAGTGGTTCCAAACAGAATATACACAAAACAAATGAGATCGTTTATTTAGTCAAATGCGTTTTTATTTATTTATTTAATCATATTCATGTAACATTAGTTTCCATTGAGTTTTTTAAACAAATTAATGTATCGTTCCATCAGTTTTAAGACATCTTCTTCTTTCTTTTCAATATGCATACACCTGCAGGTGTCAGGTCCGACTTTACAATCATCATATGCCCATGCACAGGATGATAGGTGTTCCCCATACTTGGAATGAATTACTAGGGTGGCTTCAACATCTTTAAAAAATGTATGAAATGATTTCAACTTCGAAACATGTTCCTTGAAGATCTCACTCCCATGCTCCTTTAAAAACTCTTCAATTTTTGAAGAAATCATTTTTTTTCTTTCAACGTAATAGGTTGAATGTTTAACTTAAACTAAAGTCTGTTGGATATAAATCTTTGTATTATACTTAGAAAACAGCTGTTAAATAATACAATAGCTGTTATTTTAAGTTGCTTTTGAAAAACCACGTGTAAACAGTCTCAACCTAAAGTTTTAAGTTACAAGTTGATTTAGATCATCTCGCAAACAAGAAAAACAGTTAAAACAACTACAAACAAAAAAAAAACAAGAAACACAGTTAAAAGTTAACTTAAAACAATAATAACAAGAAAAAAAACAACTATAACAAGAAAGGAAGCTAGCTTCGGCCAGCCGAAGCTTATATACCCTTGCAGATAAAAGAAATACCTTTTTAAGTTGTCAGAAATCAAAACGCCTACTTCCTGCAAAGTTACAATGAATTTTCTTATATTTGTTTGATTATTCGTATGGGAGCCTTAAGATATAGTGGTCCGACCCCGCTCGCTCCGACATATGTACTACCTGCAATAGAAAGAAGACTTTTGGGAAAGTTTCATTGCGATAGCTTTAAAACTGAGAGACTAGTTCGCATAGAAACGGACAGACAGACAGACGGACAGACGGACAGACGGACATGGCTAGATGGACTCGGCTATTGGTGCTGATCAAGAATATATATACTTTATGTGGTCGGAAACGTCTCCTTCACTGCGTTACAATATCTGACTTAAATTATAATACCCTCTGCAAGGGTATAAAAATCTTCAACAGTGCACACTGGGCCAGCCGATCAGATTTTTGGCCAAAAATACGTTTTTCTTTTTTTAAGAAAATGACCAAATTGAGTTTGGGATCCTTTTATAATACATTAAACTAATTTATGCCAAAGTTTCAAAGAATTCGGACAAGTAGTTTTCTTTTACCATATTTTCAAAGTGAAAAATTCATAAAATATTGATGGAAATGAAAAAAAATTTAGAAGTCAAATATGCTGATGTTGCTGTTCGACTTCTTTCCGAAACTTGCAGAAGGGATTATTTTCAACTAGTAAAAAATATAATGTAGCTCGTATGTCTTACTTGTTTGCTAAAATAAATGTAATTGTTAATTTTTACGCTTTTTTTCAGCAAATGAGTACTTTGCTTTTCGAGTGCCTTCGAGTGCCATCCCCAAATTAGTTCATTCCTTCAAAAAAAAATTCGTTGATCACCGACTCGATGCGGTTTTGCCTTAGTTTTCGGTAATTTAAGTTTTAATTGAAGGCTTAACTCGAGGTCGAGCCAATTTGATGAGCTTTGCTAAAAATGCCCAAAAGTATGCAGTAATTTTTCTTCTTCAGGTTTTAGTGTACATTTTGCGCGCCAAAATTTGATTTTAGTGTGCCTTACATCAAAAATCTACTTTTTCACTCATTCCCGCTTCTTTTAATTTTAAATCTAAACAATCGAATGTAATATCGATATATCAAAAGGAGAAATATCAACTTTTTTGGCTCTTCTCTAGAAAATGTTCACAATTTCTGTCATTCGGTGCTTGGAACTCGAAGCGAGCACACCATGGCTGACTTTAAAAAGCGGAAATTGTGGACCTACTTTCCAAATACAACAATGATATATCTTTAGTTGCTGGGTTTATTGCATCTAAAGCTGGAATTTCGGATGACACTTGCATTAAAGCTATAAAGTTGAAAGTATGCAAACTGAGATCCGAATACCATGTTAAAAGAAGTAGTTTGAAAAAATCACGTATCGATTTTAGCGAACGTCATTCGACTTGGTTAAACTCATTATTTTTATTTCCAATTCCCTTAAAACGTGATCCATCCGAGAGGGGTCGTCCAAAATTAAAATTTTCGGAAATGTCTAACCGGTCGCAGCGTCGAGAAATTTCAAATATAAGTGTCGAACATAATAATAATTCACAGAAGTTTCTTGAAGCTGGCACTTATGCTGCAAAGAGGTCTGGGGATAAAAATCTCAGTTCAGCATTGAAAACAATTTCTAATAGCCCGGAAAAGTCATGCAAAATTCTCGGAATCAAATCAGAAAGGGAACTTAAAAAAAAATGCCGATGAAGCCTTGGCTTTTTTTTTAAATAATTCCTTCTCTAAAGCTCAATATACTGCCATTCGAGTATCATCTAAGGAATCTGGTGCCGACATCTGGCCTTCTTACAATATTTTAAGGGAGGCTAAACATAAATGCCGTCCGTCCCCAGAGTCTGTGGAAATTTCCGAAGAAAGAGCTGAAGTTAAGCTACAAGCTTTAGTGAATCACACGGCCCAACGGCTTTTAACTGTATGTTCAGACCTTTTAATAAGTTTAGGCAGCAATTCTCTTGACTTGCAGATGATATTTTCCTATGGGTTTGACGGAAGCAGCGGACATTCTGCTTACAACCAAAACTATTTAAATGGGCCTGGAAAGGATGAAAATTTGTTCGCAACAACTCTTATTCCCCTCGAATTGTTCTAAGACCATCTGGGGAAATAATTTGGACCAACAAATCGGCTCAGTCCGACAAGTTTTGCAGGCCGATAAAGCTACAGTTCGCGAAGGAAAGTAAAGAGTTTATATTAAAGGAGATTTCCAGTCTGCAACTGTTCCAAACAAGTATTGAAAATACAAATATTTCAATTGAGTTTCAGTTAGCTCTTACATTAATAGACGGAAAAGTTCTAAACGTTTTGACAGGCACCAAATCCATGCAAACATGCCCCATTTGTCACCGAAATCCCAAGGAATTTAATGTAAAGGCCAATATTGAGGGTCGTCTTTTTGTGCCAATAAAATCTGCACTTACTTTCGGCATAAGCCCATTGCATGCCTATATTCGGATTTTTGAAATGTGCCTACAAATATCGTACAGGCTAAATATAAAAAAACATCACGTTCGGTCCGAGGAACACAAACTGGAATTTAATTCCAGAAAATCTTTATTCAAAATCAGTTTTGGGAAAAGCTGAGTCTAAGGGTAAGCCAGCCAAAGCCCGGCGGGTACGGGAACACCAATACGGGAAATACAGCCAGAAGAGCGTTCAAGGACATCGACGTTCTCTCAAAAATTACGGGCTTAAAATCCGAGCTCCTTTATAAATTAAAAATTATTTTAATAGTTATTAATTCAAAAAAGAAATAAATGATAACAAATTTGAACAATATGCCTTACAAACAGCTTTTCTTTATATAGATACATATCCTTGGTACCCAATGACCGCCACTTTGCACAAAATATTGGTTCACGGAGCCGATATAATTCGAACCAGTGTTTTACCGGTAGGTATGTTGGGCGAAGAAGCTTCTGAGGCCAAAAACAAATTTTACAAAGGATAGGTTAAACCATACCAGAAAGTGTGATCGCATATCAACGATGTCAGACCTGTTCTACAGATCAATGGACTGTTCCGACCCTGTTATTTCCTCCTTACGTTCAAAAAATTGCAAGGAACGAGAACAGCACTTTCCAAAAGGCATTGTGTTTGCTAAGCCCAAATGAAGATATTTACGTAAGCGACTCAGACATCTGATTCGATTCTGAGGACCAAAATTACCTGAATTGTTGAGAAGAATCTTAAAGGCTTACAGCGATACTTACTGTGTTCTAGCTTCTGTCTACAAAAGGCGCCCATATTCTGGAAGGTGACCGAGGCTACAGTTTGTCCATCAACGGCACAATCTCTAGCCCGGCATCTCACCAACCGCATGCCACGTGCGGCAAAACCATCCTGAACTAAAGACCAACCACCTGAACGACGACTTTGAAGAGTACATAACCTCACCAACTCGCGCCACGCGCGGCATCCACCTGTTCAGCTCTGGCTAAGCCGTAGAGCGATAACTTGGAGGGTAACTGTACTTCCGATCATTGATTGAGTGCAACATCACCTCACCAACACGCGCCACGCGCGGCATTAAACACGCAGTTCTGGCTTGACCATCGAGCGATCTTCTGGAAGGTGATCGAATAAGGAAGTGAACGACTACCGGATGTGACACTTGCTACGCCTACATCGTCTCACCAACACGCGCCACGCGCGGTAACGCCACACATAGCTCTGGCTAGTCCATAGAGCCAATATTTTGGAAGGCGATTCGTAGCGCAGCAATTCGGCACTTCACCTGTACTGGCCACGTGCGGCTTGCCGATTACATAAGCCTCGCGAAAGGCAGATGACATAAAGGAACGACAATCAAGGAGCAGACCTATCGTCTGACATGCTCATAATAATCTTCAGAATCTGAATCGGAAATGTCTGTGTCGCTTAAGTATATATCTTCATTTTGGCTTAACATACACAAAGCTTCTTTTGAAAAGTGCTGCTCTCGTACGCTAGTCTGATCCAGGTCCTTTCAAAATCTATATAGTTTGAATGCGGAAACTATTAAACAGGAAATTACAGCGCAGAGACGAAATGCCGGCAGAGCGCCTAAGGGATTTAAGGAAGGACTTAAGTATGCCCAAAAGTATGCTGCATTTCCTGTACTTTCTTGTTCTTCCTTCAGTTGAGAACTAAAATATGACTAATATGAACTATGCAAGTATAAATGTAGCATACTTTTGTGATGACTTCAGAATATGTCAAATTAACATTAAACAAATCAAAAAACAATATTTTTAAACAATTTTTTTTACATAATTTGATTATATAAAACTTAAAAGGTAACAAGAAAAAAAAAATAGAAATTTTTTTTAAATCGATTGTTTGATAAACGTTGATGTGGGAGCCTCCGAAAGTTGCACTTTTTAACGGTTCATAAATCTTAAATGACATAATATTTTTTAGTGATGTTAATTTTTTTAGTTTGTTTTATCTCATACTTTATTGTTTTCGAAAATGGAAGAAGTGCGTCTTCTAGTTATTTTTTTAAAAATAAAAAACCGAAAAGTACGTAAAATTTTCCGACTTTGGTCTGGATTATCTATATCATATAAAATTCAAAAATTTTACTTTTAGTTCGTTGGAAAGTTCAATCTTTTAAGAAAAAAACGCAAAAAACTGCATCCTTCTAACTGTCCTAGGAAAGAAATTACAGATTTTTGGCCAAAAATTAACTTTCTGGCCCAGTGTGCAGTGTATAGAAAATGGTTTAATTCTAAAAAAAATCCATAGCAATACG
>JBAMCF010000808.1:0-38732 GCA_037075285.1 Drosophila lutescens | reverse complement strand
CACTCATAGAAATTTTTACCTAAATACTAGAAAAGTCGCCCTAAAACCGAGATCGCCCTAAATCTACGAAAAATTTTCTTATTATACGGGTGGCTAGCCCTAAATATACGAAAAATCGCCATGGAAAATATTTTTTAGGGTTAGTTTTTTCAAAAAGGCAAATTTGCCCTATTTTTTAGGGCGAATTTTTATGAGTCGAATCCAAAAGTAATTCCTTCTTTTTAGGGCGAAATCGCCCTAAAACGTAGAACAAAATAGCACCAAAAATTGCCCTAAAAACTACCAAAATTCAAACGAAAATTTTAAGACGCAATAAACGGATACATACATGTAAAACATGTTATGTACATGTGTGTGTAGTTGACAGGTCAGAGCAAGTGAGTTAGAATGGGTAGCCCAGCGGTCTAAGCACTCGCACTTTCAGCTTTGCTGTTTGCAAATACAGGTCGTGGGTTCGATTCCTGTGTAAGTCAACACTTTTTTTTTTTTTATTAAAGTTTTTATTACTAATTAAGTTTTTTCGTCCACATGTTAAATTTAAAGTAGTCTTAAAACCTTATATACATATGGAAATTATGAGTTTAAAGACTAATTTATGTTAAGCATGCGACAAACGGCCCTAAGTATCACAGCCATCAGCAAAAAAATACAAGTTTATATAACTTAGACCGCAAGAAAATAAGATGTGTACAGTGTTTGTACGTTGCTTAGCGCGATGGGACTGTGGTGCAGCGCTAGAGCGTTAGACTCCAACTCGAGAGGCCGTGGGTTCGATCCCTCGTAGTGACCTAATGTTTTTCTCAAGTAAGTTGTTTTTTCTCCTTATATATATCTCCTTAATTCGATTACAAAGATGATTTTTCAGTTATAACCGGCGGTTATACGAGTCTGCTGCCTCCTGCCTGCCCCCCAACGGCATCGTCCGATAAAGAGACAATTCCACAGATAAATTATCTGAAACGATGTCCGTGTGTGTGGTGTGTATGTGTTGAGTCCAGTTCCCAGGAAATATCAAACCCCCCCACCGCCGAAAAATTAATAGATTTTTTTGCTTTTATTTGGTTATATTTTTAGGGCGATTCGCCTTTAAAAATAGAAAAAAACCCTAAATATAAGAAAGAACACCCTAGATTTACGAAAAACTGCCTTTAGTTTAAAAGTCTCATTTCTTATTTTTAGGGCAATTACCTTTGAAAATAGAAAAATCGCCCAAGATCTACGAAAAATCGCCATAAATGTATGACTAATTCACCCGTATTTTTAGGGTAATTTGCCCTTATTTTGTTGCCTAGTCGCCATTGACCCCCGTTTTAGGGCGATTTTCCTTGTTTTTAGGGCGATTTTACCGGAAAATTTCTATGAGTGTAGTATATAAAGTTAATAGCAATACAGAGAATTATATTATATTTACTCCAGAAAAATATTTATTAATTTATAGGTTTTTGTTTTTGAATTCAAATAAATAAATACTATACAACTAAAAGGTCCTATTGAAAAAATATAGTTCGCTCTTGAGTTTCACCTTGTCCTTCAAGTACTTTCAAATACCATACAAAATTATTATTATTATACCTGTTTAACTTTACTTTATCTTATTAATATTCATTTTTTGTTTATTACAGCTCCGCATTTCATTAAAGCATCGTGATAACTTCAGAGATCCCCTGGCTATGCAATTAATACCCCATTCCCAGCCCCCAACGAATTTTTCGATGATCAAGTGGCTCAAAAAACTGCTGCATCTTAAGAAAGAAAAGAAGATAATGCCAAAACCGACAAAAACACCTCCCAAAGTACCCAACAAATTGAAGGAGAAGAGTACGCTTGGCAAAAAGCAATCGATGGCCGATGACTTGGTACTGGTTATAATGCCAGACCAACTTTATAGGGGTACCGAAAATGCCGCCAAAGCCAAGCTCTATAAACTGGCCGAGAATCGGGTCTCAAAGCAGCGACGACGAAGGCGTAGTCGTCACGAGATAACGAAAGCTTCAATCGAAACCTTCAGAACAGCGATTCCCAGCGAATGCAACAACAATAACTATATTAACAATAATTGCATTCGGAGGCGAAAGGAAAAGCCCATGAGAAATAGTGTTCGAAATAAACTTGCATCCCTGCATGCCGATATGAATGTTCGCTATGAGAAGGAATACGCGCTAACACGTCAGTTATCTGAAAAGTGCCGACTGTACCGATTGCAAAACGAACGGTACAAGGGACCGGAAATGGAACTATCGGTGGGGCAACTGCAACAAAATATAGAAGCCTATGCCGAGGACATTATTAAAACGGAACACGAACTTCTCGAACTGAAGAACGAGATCAGGCACGATATATCGCTAATCAATACCTTAAAACGTCTGACCTTGGAGGAAACGGAGGCAGATACCGCCTGTAAGAGAGGCGTGGCAAAATTACCACAACCCTCACAGGATATTGAAAACACCCCTCAAGTTGCTAAAAATACGCAGGAAATGCAGTTTGTTGATAATATTTACGAGTTTTGCGATAATAATGCCAGTATGCTGGTATAATTGTAAATAGTTGTAATTTGTTAAGTTTTTACCAAATAAACATTTTTTACATTTTTACATATATTTTGTAATTATTACTTGAGAGAGACTGGGAAACGTTTAAATAGTGATACAATCACTAGGATTGAGCTACAGATTAACGGGCCATTTTGTTTGAAACAAAGTTAGCAGTTATACAAATGTAGGAGGCTGTTAGATGTTATTTGGTCAAGATATGACGTACGTTGCCGCGGCTAAACATTTTTAATTTTATATATTCTTTACGTATTCGGAAGATACGATACAAACGAATATATTTTATAATCATTGGGACCACTTCAGCCGGAATCCTTTATATTCGCCAGCCGATTCTTAGTTGATTTCTACATTTTAAGCGAATGTATTTTAAATGTAGATTTTCACATTAGCCAACAATTTTTAAACCACCTAAAATAAAAAGTTTTTAAAAATACTTTGCGTTCGATATCTTGATAACGGAATTTGTCCTTACGTCATTGAAAACCCCCTAAGTGGTTTGAGTCAACAATAAAATCTATCGAAGAACTGCACCCAAAGTTATTGTGGGCCGAGCATTTTTGCTATACCTCAGCTCTGGTCCCATTCAACCCTGGCAGCGAAACAAAACTGAACAAATTAATAAATTTCCAAGGCAAATCGTCAACAATTTCGGGTATCAAATCAAAACAGTTTCTAGACAACGAATTTCACCCTAATCCCAAGGCTGCAGCACCTGCATTTATCACAGGCGACCAAATTTATCCGGGTTAATTAGGTAAGTTAAGGTGGGTTGGCAAAAAGAGGCGCAGAACGTGGTCGCAATCCACATATTCATTTGCGGGGGTGATTTGTTGTAGTTTAGTTTGTCAGGTTAAATTAAATATAAATAAAATCTTATCGCTGGAATCGCAGATCGAGAAATTCATTTCCTCTTTAGATTATCCCCCAAGTCAGGTGTACGAGGTTGCGGGAAAAGAGAAAGTAACTGCGCTTCTGCCGCCTTTGTTGCAAATCCCGTTTAAGCTTAACGAAAAAAAACAAAGATAATTAATGACATTTTGGCAAACTCTCAATAATAACTCTTCTATTCCCACTTGCAGGCAAAGAAATGGCACGCGGGCACCAGAAGATTCAGTCGCAGGCGAAGGCCTCCGAGAAACAGGCCAAAATTAAGAAGCAACAAGGACACAGTGCCAACGACCAGAAAAAGGCGGCCCAAAAGGCACTCGTCTTCGTGTGCGCCGTTTGCAAGGTGAGGCAACTGCAGTGGAAGCCATGTACAGTGGCTCACAGCTTATTTCGTGCAGAGGTAAACTTAAAATTCAAACTCGTATAGCTAACAAACTATACGATAATTTACCAAAATTTAAATGCAGTTATGTTAGGTAATATTCTGGCCCTTATTAACCCACTTCTCTTTTTTTAGATTCCATAGAATAACACTTAAAATTAAAAAAAACTAAAATCATTGACTTTTTTAATGTCACAGCTTATTTCGTGCAAAACTTTAAAATTATTATTACTTGTAAATTATGGCTAAAAATTTTTTTTTTATTTTTACATTGTAGCGCCTATTATTAACAATTTTTTTTGGAATTTTAATTATGTCAAATACACTACAAAAAAAAGTTACAGGCAAAAAAAATAAAATAATCAATTAAAATGCTTAATTGTATATTTTCGTATTAAAAATGTCGAAAAATGTATCCCAAATTTGCAGAATTTATTGAGCAAGGACCCAGTTCTCAACTATCCGTAATCAAACGCTTCTTACGAATGAATTAAGTGGTCCCAATAGGCCCAAAATGCACCCTGTACAATAGTATCTGAACCGGAACAGAGTTAAAATTATTAAAAATGTTTAGTAAATTTAATAGTACGGGCTTCAAAGTTGGCTGTAATTGTTCGCAACGGAATGGTCTAATAATGTTTAGAACAAAATTTCCGCCTCTTACAGCGAGATCACAACATTATTGGCCAATCAAGCCGAAATAAAGTATTTATTACCTACAAGTACATGCTCAGCAGATGAAAAATAGCCAGGAAACTCGATATTTGTCAAATTTTCATCTGGAATGATTTTATATTTGCTTTTAAGCCCTCACTGACTCAATATTGTTTTACTTGTATGCACCATGTATGATCCTGACGGAGTTTCGAGAACCTCACAAACGCTCAAAATCTGCGCTTGAGCAAAGTGACGGGTTGTGATAGGGTTTGGGCATGTCAGATGTCTTTAGGGACTTCAAATTAAGTTTTTTTTTAAGAAATAGCTTTTAGAAACATATACCTTTAACATTAGCCAACTTTGAAGCCCGTACTGTTAAATTTACTAAACATTTTTAATAATTATACCCGTTACTCGTAGAGTAAAAGGGTATATTGTATTCGTGCAAAAGTATGTAACAGCTAGAAGGAAGCGTTTCCGACCCCATAAAGTATATATATTCTTGATCAGGATCACTAGCCGAGTCGATCTAGCCATGTCCGTCTGTCCGTCTGTCTGTATGAACGCTGAGATCTCGGAAACTATAAAAGCTAGAAGGTTGAGATTTCACACACATATTCTTGGGCTTCCTACGCAGCGCAAGTTTGTTTCATCGAGGTGCCACGCCCCCCCTAACGCCCACAATCGCCATAAACGATTTTCAAATGTGTCTGGAGGCCACATCTTTTAAGATTTTAAAAATATATAAACGCAATTTTATAGTGTTTATTAATACCTATCGAAATGTAGAAGACATTTTTCAAATCGGACCATTCATTAAAAAGTTATACGCAATCAAAATTGTTTATATATCTATCTCCCTCGCACTCCCTTTAGCCCCAATAGATAGTCGGGACACCAACCCGAGTACAGCGTTCGCACTCCCTTTAGCTGAGTGACGGGTATTAAATAGTCGGGACACCAACCCGACTATAGCGTTCTCTCTTGTTTTAACTCTGTTCCGGTTCAGATACTATTGTACAGGGTGCATTTTGGGCCTATTGGGACCACTTAATTCATTCGTAAGAAGCGTTTGATTACGGATAGTTGAGAACTGGGTCCTTGCTCAATAAATTCTGCAAATTTGGGATACATTTTTCGACATTTTTAATACGAAAATATACAATTAAGCATTTTAATTGATTATTTTATTTTTTTTGCCTGTAACTTTTTTTTGTAGTGTATTTGACATAATTAAAATTCCAAAAAAAATTGTTAATAATAGGCGCTACAATGTAAAAATAAAAAAACAAATTTTTAGCCATAATTTACAAGTAATAATAATTTTAAAGTTTTGCACGAAATAAGCTGTGACATTAAAAAAGTCAATGATTTTAGTTTTTTTTAATTTTAAGTGTTATTCTATGGAATCTAAAAAAAGAGAAGTGGGTTAATAAGGGCCAGAATACTACCTAACATAACTGCATTTACATTTTGGTAAATTATCGTATAGTTTGTTAGCTATACGAGTTTGAATTTTAAGTTTACCTCTGCACGAAATAAGCTGTGAGCCACTGTATATCGAAAAACCTAGGCTTGAAAACATCTCTATAGTATTATACAATTACATTTTAAAGATAGCGCTCTCTTTTAATCGGCTTTAATTAAATGAAGACTCCTAAAAAAAGTTAACTTCACTTTTATTTATTATGCCCATTTTTAATTTAAAAATGTATTCCTTAAGACGTATTTTTATCAATTATTTATAATTTTGTGTACTTCCTGTTGTCCTGAATAGTTTTGCGCTCATCTTTCACTAAAAAATGTACTTATTTGAAATAAATATTTAGGTTAGGTTGATGTTATATGGCCCAGATATGCTTATAAGCAAATGTTTTGTTTACGTGTTTCAATACATCTTACGCTTTTAAGAATTACCCTATCTTAATTTGTATTAATAACTACTTATAGCTTAAATCTAATCTTGTGCCTCTACCATTTTAGTCTCAAATGCCCGATCCCAAGACTTATAAGCAGCATTTCGAGAACAAGCATCCCAAGAACGACATGCCCGAGGAGTTGAAGGATGTCTGATGACCGATTTGGTCGTGTGCAAAAATAAATATATCAAGCTGAACGAGATCGACGAGTTGCCTACCAGTACGAAATCTTTGCAACAATAACTTTACACCAGCCCGAAGAAGAAAACCAACAATCAAGCCGAAGCCAAGAGGATGGATAATAGTAATAATTATATGCCAATTTTTTTGTATACACACTGCTGACTTTTGGTTTTAGTTTATACATTAAAATTAACACAGTAGCAATTGTTCGATGAACTGCTACCATAATACAAAGCAAGCAACCACGTCGCAAGATAAATAGGAATGTTTTCATTTTTATATTTAATATCCCTTAAAAAAATGTAAGCCGCAATAAATACACTGTGCGTCGTTTTGGATTTGGTTTACAAAGAACATTTTATACAAATTATGCCAGAAATTTTAGGAAACAAATCTTTTTGTACTATGAACAATTAAATAAATCATGTAAATGACAATTTATAAATACAATAAAAAATGGTAAAACTAAAATAAAATGTTTTTTTGCAGAAGGCTAGAAATCCAATTCCAACCCGTCTCGACTTTTGAAATTTACTAACAATGTCAATTTTTGTTTTTTAACTTTTGAAGTAAAAGTTGAAGTTTATAAAATAAACTGAATTATTAAATTTTATTTTTCTTGCTGGTCAATTTATCTAAATTTTCAGAACGAATCTTATTAACATAAACAATTAATCTATTGTTGTCATTGCGAATAATTTGTATCATATAATTTTCAAATATTCGACGTAAAAATAAATACAAACAGTTGTTCTAGTTAAATTAGAAAATAATTTAAAAAATGCATATGCATAATTTTTCGCGAACATCAAGGTGTTTAAGTCAGTGCTAAAGCCTACCGAATATCTACACCACCACCAACCCAAAAGCTTGGCTAGTGATCCTAATCAAGAATATACAAACCTTTATATATGGTCATTTTACACACAAAAAAAAAAACTTGGTAAAAACAACTGTAATAATTGTCAAACTGGCCCCAACCAGCAAAATTGTCAATTCTACTAAGTAACAACAAAATACACACAATTAGCAAAGACACACACCCAAAGCAAAAACAAAATACACGTAACTATTTTAATAGTTACGTAAGTATCTTTGTCGGCCAATTTTACCAAGCAAATTTTTTTGTGTGTATATATGGTCACTTCTGAGAATCGGATATAACTTGCAAAATTCAAGATATTTCGCACAGTGTAAAAGCTATTGACATGAATCTTTCCAAATCGTATTTTTTTGTGCATATCTTGATCAGGGTAAAAGCGCGTGCCGATCGGACGTCTATATCCCATAGCTCCCATAGGAACCATAGGGAGAAAAATTTAAAAATTTAATTTTTTGGATTATGAAATATTTTGTTTATTAATTCATGTTGCTATTGTAGTCAAATTTTAATTCGTGAAATCTGCAAGGGTATTTAAGGTTCGGCTTGCCGAAGTTAGCTTCCGTCCTCGTTATAACTATAATACAACAATAATACAACAATACAATAAACCATTAACTCCCTCAGGACTCGTGAGACATGACGTCCTCTTGTCCAGAGATCGCCGGGATGACTTCGCTTCAGTCTTCTCATATTCCTCGTGTTGGCCAATGAAGCTGCTCGGTGGTTGGGGTGTCTTGTGAGGCGTTCGTTATACGGACTCGAGTGTCATGTGGAGGGCATTAGCCAGGTCGACGTTTCTGATTTACCATGGCGCATTTGTAATTGTTTGCAGTGCCCTATTTTGGACTCTTTGGATCTTCATGACGTTAGAGTCACAAGCCATGCCCCAAAGTTGGATGCAGTACGTCATCAAGGGCACCACAATTGTTCTAAGCAGCAACACTTTGTTGGCAAGGCTGAGCTTGCTCCTTGATTTGAGCATTTATAGTTGAGCTTCCTTAGCTTAGCGAGACAGGTGAGCTGTTTGTCAGGCCCAGGTACTGCGCCTGGGTAGATTGTGGGAGGGTGGTGTTATGGAGCTCAACCGTTGGAAGGATCTGTCCGCGCAAAGTGAAATTGCAGAGTTAAGATTTTCTGCCATTAATTGCAATATTTCACCTGTTTGTCCGCTTGCCGTAGGAGTCAAGAAATTCTTGATGCATCAATTCGGCAGGAAATTCCACAAGGAAGGCAGTGTCGTCAGCGTGGGTGGCAAGAAGAGTGTCCGGTACATTAATAGTCGACAGATCGGGGGGGAACAGGGTATATAAAAAGGGACCCAGGACGCTTCCCTGTGGAACGGCAGCACGAGCATATCGAATGGTCCGATTTGAAAAATGTCTTCTACATTTCGATAGGTATTAATAAACACTATAAAATTGCGTTTATATATTTTTAAAATCTTTAAAGATGTGGCCTCCAGACACATTTGAAAATCATTTATGGCGATTGTGGGCGTTAGGAAGGGCGTGGCACCTCGATGAAACAAACTTGCGCTGCGAAGGAAGCCCAAGAATATGTGTGTGAAATTTCAACCTTCTAGCTTTTACAGTTTCCGAGATCTCAGCGTTCATACGGACAGACAGACGGACAGACGGACAGACGGACATGGCTATATCGACTCGGCTAGTGACCCTGATCAAGAATATATATACTTTATAGGGTCGGAAACGCTTCCTTCTCCCTGTTACATACTTTTGCACGAATACAATATACCCTTTTACTCTACGAGTAACGGGTATAATAAGCCAGTCGGGAGTAGGGTCTACAACTTATAAAGTAATCCTTCATGCCATTCGCGGTCAAAAGCTTCCTTGACGTCGAGGAAAATAGAAGAGCTGTATTGCTTATTCTCAAAAGCATTTAAAATATGCTGGACAAGTCGATGTGCTTGCTCTGGGGTCCCATGATGATGCCTGAAACTAAACTGGTGTTCGGGAATGGCATCCTGCCATGCAAGCTTATCGGTCGATATGACTCGACAAGATTCTCCGGTTTTCCTGGCTTTGGTATCATCGTTATCACAGCACTCTTCCATTGAAAGGGGAAGTGGTGGATACGTAGCATTGAATTGAAGAGGAGAACAAGGAACAGGACTCCCTGGACTAACGTGTTGGATTGGTAATGCTTCCGGGGAAGGAAATGGTTCATCCGCAAAATTTCGGAATCGGACTTGCACCACGTATCGTCAGCTTTCCTTATGGGGATCTTTCGAAGAGGCTGTCGTTTTATATTCCGTGTTATTTTCCAAAGGTTGAATCCCTACGGTTTGAGGAGCATCTCATCGAAATATTCGCTCTTAGTGTTATGCAGAAGCTTTTTAAGTTCGTCCTAAGCACGGCGATATGCTCTTTTGTCGACTTGATCTTGGGATCTCATATATCTGCGACGTAAGGATCTTTTCAGCCTTACTAGGTCCATAACCTCAAGTTTTAAAAGAGCCTGAGGTCGGTTGGAGGGGTTTGAGATTTGACTATATGTTGAGGACTCGGCAACGTTACGGATGTTCCGGACAAACATCTCGACATCGTCGTTTATGGCATCAGGAGAGCCTAACAACATATTGAGGTTAACAAGCCGGTTTACTACTGCTTGGAAGCGAGGAATGTTCAGATTTCGAGGAAGGATGCGAGGCCATGGCAAATTTTTTGCGCAGCGACTCTTAATTTAATTATTAGTGGGATGTGATCAGAGCTAAGTTCAAGACTTTCCGAGATAGTGAGGCTCTCGGGCCTTTGTGGACAGCAAAGTCAATGGGGGTTGGTGTTTTTTGGCTGTAAGGATAATGTGTAGGCCCCCCGGTAGCTAGCACTTGGACATTTGATCTCTGAACGAATTCCGCTAGCGCTCTACCGCGGTGGTTGTGTTTCGAGCCCCGCAGAGACGGTGGTGAGCATTCCAGTCCCTTGCAAAAATGAAATTTGACCCCAGATCATCGAAGAGTTTTTCGAAGTCGTCGGCAGAACATTGAAAGGGCAATAGATAGACGCAATAGTTGTTTCGCCAAGGTCGGTTTTGACTTTGACTGCGACACATTGAGCACTTGGACTTTGTAGACTATAGCACTGGTAACTTTGAAGACAGGATTTTATTAAGATTGCAGAGCCTCCACGTTTCCGATCTGCAGAATGAGTTGCTTAATGGATATTGTACCCGTGCAACTTGTAGCACGACCTTGAACAAAAGTGTGTTTCACTGACAAGCACAATGTCAATATTATGACTTTGCACAAAGAGCTCCAACTCAAGGGCTTTGTTGGCAAGTCCGTCGGCGTTCCACAAACCAAACTTGAGGCCGATTTGATTCATGGTTGCGTTACATTAACTGGGAGGAATCCAGCAAATGCTTGAGCAGATCCTGGAGAATTTTTTGGTAATAGTTTTGAGACAAGATCCATCATCGACATCATCATTTTGAAAATCTTGTCAATCTAAGCAACAAGGACCGACATTCTTTCGTTGGATTGCAAAAACCTTTGCTCTTGACGCTGCCATTGCTGACCTTTAAACGATTGCTGAGAGCTGCGTCGCTGTTGTTGAGGGAAAAATTCCTGTTGGTGATCTGGCTGTTGTTGTTGTAGAGGCCTTTGTTGTTGCTGCGATGGCTGCTGCAGCTGCTGCTGTCGAGGAGGTGCTTTTTGATGACATGGATGGCCTTGCTTCCTGTTGTTGCTGCCGAGCGGGGTAAACTGTTGATTTTGCTGGAATGTAATTGGAAGTTCTTGAGGTTGGGGACGATTGGCTTGGCCACGGACAGCGTTAGCGTAGGAGGTTGAAGCTACGAAGTTTGATTGAACATTTGATCTAGCTGACTGTTTGGGGATGGGAAGTCACTGTGTGGCTGTGTGGTCACCGTCACAGTCACAGTCCTCCAAGCAGTCCTCTAAACCGTGTTGCAGTCCGCACCTGACGCAGTTGAAACTCACATAGCAATTGTTTTTAGTGTGATCAAAAGCTTGGCACCGGTGGCATTGTACGACATCCTCCTTTTTGTCAAGTTTGCAACTTGAACGTTTTGTCGACAAGTGTCTTAATTTCAAGGATTTTCTTGTTATTTGCTGCCGGTTCTAGTTCAATTAAAACTAAGTTGACGAACTTGGGTTTGTCAAAGCGGCTTGTCTGTCTATTAACAAATCGAACTGTGTGGCCAGCCCAGGTAAGAGTTTCCTTGATATTATCATCTACAATAGTACGGAGTGATGGATACCACGGATGAAAACACGATAGGATCTCTCCTCTTTAAGCTGCCATGAATGAAAAGGTATATTTTTAAGGGCCAAAGATTTTGTTATTGCTCTGTATGCATCTGAATCTGCAGCCAGAATGGAAACAGAGTTGTTGGGGTGGCATTTCAGGGAGTATTTGAACGGGTCAACTATTTTGTCTGTGGATCTAAGTCCGTTTAAATTCTCGCAGTGGGCAACCACAATTGGGGGTCGTTTGTGGAATGGTATTTGTGCTAAGTTTTCAGACAGTTGGCTGGGATTAATGGTGTTGCTAGCCATACTGTTTCCAGCGTTGTTCTTTATGGAGCAGTTGGAAATACTGTTGCCGTTGTTGATTGGGTTGTTGTTGCTGCTGGCCTGTCCTGGGGTACTGGTAGAGGTTCTCAATTGTACAAAGTAATGTAACGCTTGTGGCAGATAAATGAATTAACTGAGCCACCTAGGGGTCAAACGGTGGTGGTGCCAAAATCTACTTTTCGGCTTTGGTACTACACACAAAAAAAAAACTAAGTAAAATCAACATAGAAAAATAGTAGTTTACTATTTTCTGAATTTGTCATGTATTTTGTTGTTTTATTTTTTGGTCATTGAATAGTATTTAACAATTAAAATAGTAGAAAACCTATTTACGAAATTTTCACGTATTTTGTTGTTTAATAATTAATATCGTTCCAAAACTATTTTATTTGTACGCGTGTATTTTGTTGTTTTATTTTTTGGGGCATTGAATAGTGACACCACAATTAAAATCGTAACACAACTATTTTTTTCCTTCATGTATTTTGTTGTTTTAAAAATACAATTATAAATTGTAGGTCAACTATTTTTCTGGACTTAGGGTGGTTAGAGTATCCGACTCATAATCTCTGGGTCGCGAGTTCAAATCCCGCAACTGATGTTTTTCCTTTTTCTTTTTGTTAAATGTTGATTTCAAGTCTATAGATTTTCCTCTACGGAAATCATTCTTCTGTGGCCTACTGGTTAGAGTGCTCGACTCCGATGTTAGCGGCCCTGGTTCGATTCCCACACTCAAAAAATTATTATTTCTTAAATATAGAAAAAAGAAAAATTTACTGTGCTTTAGAAATATATTCTATAAAGAGGAAACATTTTCTAAACTTCAGAAAAAATTCTCTATTAAACGAATTTTTTAGAATTTTTTTTTTGAAATGCAGAAAAATTTTTTTTTTCTAAATTATAAGGTGATTTTTTCTAATCTTCCTTTTTTTATTTGAGGGTTAAAATCGCCATTGATTTTAGAAAAAAAAAGACTAAACTTTTCTAAAAACAAAAAAAATCGCCGTCAAAATTATAAATATTTATACAAAATAGAAATATTGGTTTTCTAGAAAACAGAAAAAATGATTAATTATTTTTCTAACATTCAGAAAAAATGTGTCTGTTTTTTGAAATATTTTTCTAAAAAATAAGAAATGTAACCTTATTTGATCAGTTTTCCTTCTTATACACTTTTTAGAAATTTTTTTTTAAGCCTCAGAAAAAATTGTCTGAAATCGAAAAAAATTTCCTTTATTGGTAGCCTAGGGGTCTAACGCGTGCGTGCATGTATATGTTATTCAAGTATATAGCCGCAAGTGTGAGTTCAATCCCACGTCGAGCCGAAAAACTCATGTTGTATTTTTTTTTTTTTATCCCTAATATTTACATATTAATAAAAAAAAATGTATTGCATTTTTTTTTTAATCATGAGTAGTTATATTTTGGTAAAAATGATGTTTAGGTTCTTCAAATTTGAAACATTCAATTACTGTTACTATTAAACCATAATAAAATATATATTGGCATATAAATATTAATATTAATCATGAAATATTTACGAGCAAAATTAAATAAATAACTAGGGGGAATAACTAGAAGAGAGCCAGATCAATTTGACTAAAAAGAGGAGAACAAAATGTGAATAGACTTTGTACAGCGCCTCACGTGATGCTTCCGTGGCGCAGCTGGTAGAGTGCTTGACTGCAAACCGTGAGGCAAGCGGTTCGAGTCCCGCGTGGGGCGACCCAAGATGTTTTTCTCAAAATAGTAAGTTATTGGGTTTTTATATTTATAATTTGTAATGTGTATACTCATTTCGGTTATTATTACAGTTCCAATTTGAAACTACAAGTGCATTTACATAAATGTATACATCATCCACCCATGTGCTCAATTAAAGGAAATTCGAATAATATGACAAACAAGAACGAAAAACAACAACACAAGGGCAGGGGACGTGGCGTCACAGAAACAACCGGCATTATTCCGATTCCCGAAAAAAGATTTTCTGGATTTGAGGATTTTTTTGTTTTTTAGAAAATATTTGTCTATATTAAAAAAAAAACGTATTTCTATTTTTTAGAAAACCTTTATTTCTAAATTCTAAGAAATAATTTTTCCACTTTCTAGCAAGAAATTTCTAAATTGCAGTCTTTTTTCTTTTGATTTAAAAAAAAATGCCTTTGATTTAAGAAACCTACTTTCTTTAATATAGACAAAATCGCCAGTAAAGCAAATTCATAGGCGATTTTCTAAAACCAAGGGCGATTTTAGTCGATTTTTTTTTTGAGTGCAGGAGGAGGCAAAAGACCTGATTTGTAAGTGTAAGTATCTGTGAGATGTAAATGTCTATAAATAACTTCCATATAAATTAATATAACAAATTAAATTAAAAATAAAAATAAGTAAAAAAAATAAATTAAAAAAACAAAAAATTTTTTCGGGTAAAATACTATTTCGTTGGTAATCTACTATTTTATAGGTAATCTACTATTTTTTGGGGCATTTTCTATTTCTTATGGGTTGGGACAGTGTTTACTATTAAATAGTTGATTTTACATAGTTTTTTTTTTGTGTACCATTAGGCTACACACAAAAAAAAGCATGTCAAGGTAAAATTGATATTGCTATGTAAATTTCGGGTCATGCAAAACCCAGATCGTTTTTATATGAAATACCCTTTATGACCAGGTCAAATTTACCTGGCCTCATATCAAATTAAAATTGATCTTAAATAAGGTAAAATTGACCTACGTTTCATATCGATTTTTTTTTGGGTGTAGAGGAAGAATTCTGAAGGGAATAGTTTTTCGGAGACAAAGAGGCAACAGAGCCAATTGTCAATCTTACAAAAATGGCGAAGTCATAGCCAGGGAGATCGGTGGTAGCTCTAATTGATCTTTCTATTTTTGGCAGTCTAAAAGTGCAGTTGGGTCCAGTAATTTCCAACAAAGAAAAAGGTTAAGTCTAATCGGGAACTAAATGTGAAGTGATTTTCGGTGTGTGCAACAACTTAAATCTCCCAGAAGCCTGAAAGGGAAAAATTTGAATCTCAGTCCATTTGGAAACAAAATCTGCGCTGAATCCAACAATTGGGGTAAGCTCATAAACAGTTAGGGACATCCGTACAGCAGCCATCTAGAATTCTAGTGATTATTTAGGTTTGTCGCTTAATGCAGAATTATTAACCCATAATCGAAGCTAAATACTCTGGAGCAAGCCGCTGAAAGCGGCCCCTCCCAAAAGGGGCCGTTCAACAAATAATTTGAAATCAGATATGGAATGGCCGAGGTAGGGAGGGAATTCGGAGTTCCTCCAGAACATCTGAGGACTAGTAGGGATCTTTAAGGAGTTTCTATCTATTTTGTCTGTCTGCGTGTCTGTATGCGATTATTCTCCCTCTGTATAATTCTTGTCGTTGCACGCGAAATTTATATTTTTGTGGAAATGAATGAAGGCTGAAGGTTAAAGGACAAGATCACCACCCCACACAACCGAAAAGGAGCAAGTTCTGAGAAACGGTAGGCAGAAATATTCGTTTTTGGACTTCCTGAATTTCTCAGGATTTTGGTGACTGAATTCGGTGATCTGGAGTCAAGGCGACTGATATTGTGCACTGCTTTACCGACAATTTGCATACAGGGGTGCTTTGCCCGAATTCCGAAAAATCGATCGTGGCCTAGAGGGCAAGCCCCGCAATCAGGCGGGACCGGGCTCAAACCCACCAAGAGGCAAACAAATTTCAAATTTAATTACAATATACCCTTTTACTCTACGAGTACTACTCGAAGAGTAAAAGGGCATGAGGTAATCGTGCAAAAGTATGTAACAGGTAGAATAAAGCGTTTCCGACCCCATAAAGTATATATATTCTTGATCAGGATCACCAGCCGAGTCGTTCTAGCCCATGTCCGTCTGTCTGTCCGTCTGTATGAACGCTGAGATCTTGGAAACTATAAAAGCTAGAAGATTGGCATTTTGCATGGATATGCTAGTAGTTCCTACGCAGCGCAAGTTTGTTTCAAAAAGTATAAATGCAATTGTGTATATTTATACCTATCGAAATGTAGACTCCCCTATTGATCCTGATCAAGAATATATATACTTTATGGGGTCGGAAACGTCTCCTTCACTGCGTTACAAACTTCTGACCAAAATTAAAATACCCTCTGCAAGCGTATAAAAAGTGACACTGCGTTGCAAACTTCTGACTGAAATCAATATACGCGCTGTAAAGGTGTACAAATATATATATATATTCTTGTATATATATATATTCTTGATCAGGATCAATAGGGGAGTCTACATTTCGATAGGTATAAATATACACAACAAAATTGCATTTATACTTCTCGGAAATCTTTAAAGGTGTGGGCGCCAGACACATTTTAAAATCGTTAGTGGGCGATTATGGGCGTTAGAGGGGGCGTGGCACCTTTTTGAAGCAAACTTGCGCTGCGTAGGAACTAACTCTTCTACCTGTTACATACTTTTGCACGATTACCTCATGCCCTTTTACTCTTCGAGTAGTACCATAGAAAAGATCGGCAAAAACTGGGGTTTTTTTTGGAATATTACCTTATATTATTTTTTAAATATTTTTGAATTTCGAATTAAATTTTTTTTAAGATCGGATCACTATATCATATAGCATATATCATATAGCTGCCATAGGAACAGTCTGAAAATTAAATGGAAATTAATAGGAAAAAAATTATATCTTTGTTTTTTTTTATTATATTCTCTTCATCTCTGGGATATACATAGCTTTTCTTTAACATTTCAAAATTTCGAATAAAATTTAACTAAATTCGGACGTCTATATTATATAGGAAGGTTCAAAAAATTAGTGCTAAAATAATACGAAAGCAGCTAAAATTTTCATTGTTTTAACATAAACGCAAGTCAATCTAAATTTACATTTTTTGTAAGTTAATAGGAATGATCTGCAAGGGTATATAAGCTTCGGCTGTATATAAGCTTCGGCTATAGCAGTTATCGGGGGTGTTACAGAAATCTCTTCCAACCAAAGACGGTTGGTTTTTTAACATAACGTAAGAACTATAACGGATTTCGGTTGGAAATAATTTCTGTGACACCCCCGTATTTTATTTACAGTTAGTTATTTACAGTTAAATCCACACTGCCTATAAAAACACCAACTTTTGCTGTTGTACTGCAGAATCCCAATTAAATTATCGATTATACTAGTTTACTACTAGTTTCCCCGGCAACGGCAATTCATGGCAAATTCTCTTAGTGTTGGACCCCTGGATCAGGAATATTTTTTTCAATGACGCAGTTTTTTAAAAAGATTTTTAAAAGTTCAAAATGCTAAATCTCTGACTTTTTTTGACTTCCTTATAAAATCGGATCGGGTCTCGCTGGCAGACCGTATACGTTATTGAAAACCCCTTAAGTGGTTTGAGTCAACAATAAAATCTATCGAAGAACTGCACCCAAAGTTATTGTGGGCCGAGCATTTTTGCTATACCTCAGCTCTGGTCCCATTCAACCCTGGCAGCGAAACAAAACTGAACAAATTAATAAATTTCCAAGGCAAATCGTCAACAATTTCGGGTATCAAATCAAAACAGTTTCTAGACAACGAATTTCACCCTAATCCCAAGGCTGCAGCACCTGCATTTATCACAGGCGACCAAATTTATCCGGGTTAATTAGGTAAGTTAAGGTGGGTTGGCAAAAAGAGGCGCAGAACGTGGTCGCTATCCACATATTCATTTGCGGGGGTGATTTGTTGTAGTTTCAGTACAGTGTCGTGCCGGACTTGATTTATATTATTAATCTTATCGTTGGAAATAAACCCATCGGGAAAATCCTGCACCAGGTACTCCCGGATTAAAAGTGAAAGTAACTGCGCTTCTGCCACCTTTGATGTAAATTCCGTTTAAGATGATTAATGATCTTTTAGTAAACCACTTATGCTGAGAATTCTTTTCACGTTTGTAGAGAAATGGCACGCGGACATCAGAAGATTCAGTCGCAGGCGAAGGCCTCCGAGAAACAGGCCAAAATAAAGAAGCAACAAGGACACAGTGCCAACGACCAGAAAAAGGCGGCCCAAAAGGCACTTGTCTTCGTGTGCGCCGTTTGCAAGGTGAGCCAGCTGCAGTGGAACCTCTTAAAGTCAACTATTACTGAAGATGTCTTGACAATGTAGTTTTTCTTGTTGGACTGAACTTAAATTTCAACATTCAGGGCTCATTTGGATGGATATTTAGATAGCATCTTTTAAAAACCTAATCAAGCTTAATGTTGTCAAAATTGTTTCAGACAAGTGTTTATAACAACAAATATTACAACTTTCCAATTACGCGAAACTGCCTGCGGCTTATCTTCTCTAAAATGTATTTTCCCAACAGCAATTTAACGACTCGATATACAAATAGTTATCTCTAAAGAAGTTATTGGTAAAATCGTAAAATGACTCGTATGCAGAAATTTGTAGGAGTAAACGAAAAAATAATTCCATTACAGCTCTTTTGCAACAGTAGGCGAAATAGACGTCCTATTCCTAGAACCGTTTTCTTGTATGTAATTTAATTATTTACCAGGCTATCAGGGTCGTAAATAAAAAAAAATCAAGATAAATAAAAGTGAGATCGAGAAAACAGTCATTATAAACATAACAATATAAACAGTGTTTCCCATAACTTTCATGTTTATGTGTAATGTAATCTTTTGCCTCTTCCATTTCAGTCGCAAATGCCCGACCCCAAGACTTATAAGCAGCACTTCGAGAATAAGCACCCGAAGAACGACATGCCCGAGGAGCTGAAAGAAGTCTGATGACCAACTCTTCCGTGTGCATATATATTTATATCAAGCTGAAACAGATCGACGAATCGCCTACCAGTACGAAACCTTTGCGACAAAAAATCGTAAACCACCGTAAACAAAAGGGTGGATATAAGATATAATAAAATTGCACTGCAAAGGGCCCAGCTGAATTTTTTATATACACACTGCTGTCTTTTGGTTTGTACAATGATTACATTACATGACTTAATGGCTACCACATTACAAAGCAACCTAACACATAGCAAAATACATACGTTAGCTTCGGTTTTGATATTTATTTTCCCTGAAAGACCACAAGCACTTTGAGTCACAATTGCTCGTGCTGTACTTTTAATTTGGATAACGAATAACGATTATTACAATATTTTATAGTTTTATATACAATTTATGCCAGAAATGAAAAAACATCTTTTTATACTACAAACGATTGAAAAAATCATGTAAATGAGATTTTATAAATACAATAAAAAGAGAAGTAATTGTTAAAATTAAAAAAGTAATGTTTTTGCTGCAGCAGCATTGTCTTATTCCTAGGGTTTAAATGCAAAGCATCTCCGTCTTTATACTACCAATCGCAATGATTTACTTTAATTTGATTGTTTTAGTGCTAATTAAAATTTTGATAATTACTAATTAAGGTGTACGTTTTCTATGCACATTGTAAGATCAAGCACATATCGTTCAATGGGTAAAAAATTAAATGTGTAGTAAGTGGCTATTCCCAGTGTCTCCGACTTCTGTAAAACATTTTCGCTTTCATGAGGGTTTTTTCAGTTCTTTGGCTGGAAAGGCGGCTTCTCTAGATTCTCCTAAAAGATGACTCGTTCCCTCTTTTTTTTCCGAAGTTTCACTGGAATAATCTCCTTGTGCGAGCTGCATGAAAACCAATTCGTTTTTGGCCGGAAAATCAGCGAGTACTGTAATGCCAATGTTATTATCAGGCAGCGAAGGCGTTTCCTCGTGGTAACCAAACCAATAGATAATGATCCCAGGCCCAAAACTGAAAATAGGTGAGTTAGACAAAGTGAAATAAAAGACGTAAAAGTAAAAAAGATTAAAGTCATTACCGATTGCAGTAGCTATGGAGCTGCTGTTGGATGTTGAACTTGTGTCCTTTGGTGTCCCCGAAATTGGCCTTGCTTTCGATCCAGTTGATCACTGAGCCCCTGTAAAGGAATGGCAGGATCATTTTGATGTCCGGCGTCTTATCATAGCCCATCCGCCGCAAATCATGCTCGTCATAAAAATGAATACCCGCCTCCGTGGCCAGAGTTTTCAACTTTAGTTCGTATTCCTCGCCAATGATGCGTCGCCGCAGGTCCGTAATTGATCCCTCTTGATTGTCGCTGATCATGCACTGTTGCACATTGGCCGCTAGCTTGGGATCGTCGATAAGATGTGGGTGCTTCAGAAACCGTGAGATGTGCGAGCGGTGGCGCACCTTGTACTTCTCATGCAACAGCATCCGGCAGAGCGCCACTGGATTGAGGCCCTCGACACAGGACATCCGGATAAGCAGGGCGTTGTCGTAGACGTTTTTCTGCTCCTCGTATCTAAAGGCAAGAAAATATACTTAATACTGTTATACAAGGAGTAGAGAAAGTTTAAATATCCGTCTAGTGTAAAGTGCATACAATCCGGAGAGTTTACAAAACTAACATTTAGCTACATAGATGGGTGGTAAGTATAAAGGTAAATCGAAAATAGATTGGCAGAACTAACCACTGCCTATTTATATACCCTTTATTCTCTTGAAATAAATTAAAACAAAAAAAAATATAGTTGCTTTCTGAAAAAGAAATGGTCTTCGAATTGCACTTCAAGATTTGCAAATCAAAAGTAAAGCCCAAAGAAGGACTTGAAAAATATTACATTTTCTCGGCAACCTTACATTTTAAGGAGCTTCTTGCCCCGCTGATCCTGCTTCCAGTGTTGACCCCGCGACCTGTTGAAGAGCTCCGATTGAAGGATGCATGTCAGGGCCATCGGCTCCACGTCCTTGAAGAAGCGGTTCCTCAGCTCGAACTCACAGTCGATGGCCAATCCGTGGTAGCCGTTGATGAACTGGCAGATCCGGGTATATTCCCCGCCGCCTAGGATCTTCCGTTTCTGCAGCACATTTCCGCCGGCCAAATCCGGGGCGTGGGACATTTTTTGCGGCCAAAAACACAAACTTATTCCAATAAAAATAGGAAAGAGCGCCAGAATAAACAGCTGAGCGGCGAGCGCTAATCGAATGTCAGTTAATATCGATTGCTTCTTTACCATGGGACTATCGTATGTGGAATTTAATATAGTGTGTTCACACTGCCGTCGCTATTGCAAAGTGTTGAGCAAAGCCCTAAAGGCGAATAAAACATACCTTCATTACTCGATAAGGAAAATTATAATGACATTTAGGTTTAAAAAATAACGGATTTTTAACAGAATCCCATTATCCACACATATTACGCGATGATTGATACGCCCTAAAAACTAAAAAGCAGGTATCTTAACTGCTCGATATGTTGTTGTTGTCTCAAATAATAATTGCGACGACTTTCCAAAAATTTTTTTGTTAATTTTTTAGGGGGCTCCCTGTAGTTTCTCTTCTTCTTCCATGGAACAGCCGCAGTATCGGCGGCCTGTATAAACGCCTCTCGACGCAACATATTTTGTAAAATTTGCAACATGTTCTATATATTTAAAGTTTAGTGAAATGAATTAAACTAATTCCCTAAACTGTTGAATTGCTGAATTGTTGAAAATTCAACAGAAAATTTTAGCAATTAAGGGAACGACCCAAAATGCTTCTTGTTGAATTTTCAAACAACTGTTATTTGTTGAAAAGTTTAACGGAACTTAAAACATGTAAAATTCGATTTTTTATTGTTTTTTACTGACTAAAATTGTTAGCTAAGTAATAAAAACTATTAATAGAATTGTTAATGTGATTTTAAAGTAAATAATGCGAACTTATAATAGTAAAATGTTGCAAAGTTGCCATGACTTTTAGTAAAATAGGGTGACAACTCTGGTTTTCAACGATTCAACAAAATTTTCAACAGCCTCGAGGCTGTTGAATTGCTGAAATTTCTGAAAGTTGACTTTGTGTGAAACAGCTGATTAACAGCTGACCAAAATTCAACAATTCAGCAATTCAACAGTTTAGGGAATCCCTTCAATATTTTGTAAACTATCATAGCCAAGTACAAAATGCACATGATGCATCTGTGTCTTTATGTGAGAAAGAGTGTGAAAAGGACATTACGCTTATCATAGAACACGTAAGTATCGATATCAAGGCAGACTTTTTACATCTCTAATGAGTTTCGAGGAGAGTAAACAAACAATTTGGTTTGAGAATTTTTGAAGCTGGCCAAAGATTACCCAAATACAATCGTAAGAAAATACACTTCCACTATAGTTGAAAAATATATCATGATTATTAAATTTCAGAGTGATGGAGTCGTCAATTTGCCGGGTTTGCCTGCGAAATGGCGACAAAATGGTCAATATGTTTGAAGAGAGGCATGCAGTTGAAGTTTCCATTGCAAAACTGATTTCCAAGTGCACCGGTTTTAAAGTTGAAAGACGTGATGGACTTCCGGATATTATTTGCCCGTCCTGTCTGAAAGATGCCGAAAATGCTTTCGAGATAAAGAATACCTACGAGAGGAGCACCTTGTTCTACTGCCAGTTAAATAAGAGTAAAGATTCACTGGAGAACCCACCGAGAGGAGCTCATCAGGGTGTTGAAGTTAAGGAAGAGGTGGCCAAAGATGTGGAAGGAATGGCGGAACCGTACAGAGCCCACTGCCAAGTGAAGAACGAACCCCTTACAGAGGACATGTTTGAAGAGGAACACGGCTCTATTTTAGACAGCCAGTCCAATTGCCAAGAAAAAATCGAAGTGGCGGAAGAAGGTTTACAAAAAGAAGCCATAGGAAATACCAAAGATAACTCCAAACGCAAATATACATGCCGTTTTTGTTCAAAGACATTAATCAATAAAGGATCTCTCAGGCGGCACTTACGATGGGCGCACTCAAGCAATCAAGTATTCAAATGTTCCCACTGTGAGATGTTCTTTGAACAGCGTGCAACTTTAAATAGACACTTGGTAATCCACACTGATCGCAAATATTTCAAGTGTTCGCAATGTTCAAAGAGTTTTCTGGAGAAGAAACGTCTTGACCTACATTTGGAAAAACACACAAAAGTACGCACAAAAGCATTCAAGTGTTCCTACTGTTTAAAGGCTTTTGCCAAAGATTCAACTCTTCAGAAACATTTGCCGATTCACACAGGAGAAAGGCCATATAAATGTACTCAATGTTCAAAGGCTTATTCCCAGAATTCATATCTTCGGGATCACTTAAACACCCACCTAAAGAATAGACCATTTAAGTGTAACCTCTGCTCGAAAGCTTTTTTAACTAATTGTAAGCTCAAGATACACCAGCGAAGACACACAGGAGAAAGACCGTTTAAATGTAGCCAGTGCTTTAAGACCTTTTTACAAAATAGAAATCTCAAAATACATATGCGAATGCACACAGGAGAAGGACTGTTGAAATGTACTCATTGCATGAAGAGTTTTACGACCGTTGGATCCTTGCAGGTACACTTGCGAACACACACAGGCGAGAAACCGTTCAAGTGTTCCCATTGTTCAATGAGTTTTACACAGGGACAAAGTCTTACGGCACACATACGTACACACACAGGCGAGAAACCTTATAAGTGTTCCCATTGTTCAATGAGTTTTACACTGGCATCATCTCTTAAGGCTCACATATTTACACACACTGGCGAGAAACCTTATAAGTGTTCCCATTGTTCAAAGAGTTTTACACAGACATCATCTCTTAAGGCTCACATTTTTACACACACAGGCGAAAAACCTTTTAAGTGTTCCCAATGTTCAATGAGTTTTAGACAGCTTTCAAGTCTTAAGGTTCACATATATACACACACAAGCGAAAAACCTTTTAAGTGTTCCCACTGCTCAAAGAGTTATACCAAAGCACAAAGTCTTACTATACACATACGTACACACACAGGCGAAAGACCGTTCAAGTGCTCCCATTGCTCAAAGAGTTATACCCATAAGTCAAATCTTACTGTACACATAAGGACCCACGAGGGAAAATGACACTCAAATAAACCCAAATGACTATATAGGATGTGCACATGATTTTAGCACTGTGCCGAGTCAATAAATATAAATAAGTGTATACATATCATTTGGTGGACATTATTAATTATCAAGGATTGCTTTAAAGAATTCGCGGTATCATTGTTTTACAAATTTATTGGTTTTCATTGGATAGCACACTCAAAATAAAAAAAATGTAAGAAAATCGCCATTAAAATGTATTTTTTTTTTAATTTTACAGTCAAAAAAATTTCTTTAATCAAGAAAGCGTTACTTGAATATAGGAAATGGTTACCATTAACTAGAATTGCCCTAAAAAAACTACAAAAAAATTTCCTATAATTCAGAAATTATTTTCAAGTGTAATCGTTTTCCTAAAAAATTTTTTTTAGTAAGGATTTTTAAATTTTTTTCTTTACTTAGTTTTTATTTATTTTGAGTGGACGTTTCAACTGCTCAAGAAGTTTTGGAACAAATGCGATACTAGCTAACCGCATAGTTATACCCGTTACTCGTAGATTAAAAGGGTATATTGTATTCGTGAACAAGTATGGAACAGCTAGAAGGAAGCGTTTCCGACCCTAAAAAGTATATATTCTTGATCAGGATCACTAGCCGAGTCGATCTAGCCATGTCCGTCTGTCCGTCCGTATGAACGCTGAGATCTCGGAAACTATAAAACCTAGGAGATTGCAATTTTGCATGCATATTTTAGGAGTTCCTACGCAGCGCAAGTTTGTTTCATCGAGGTGCCACGCCCCCCTAACGCCCACAATCGCCATAAAAGATTTTCAAATGTGTCTGGAGGCCACATCTTTTAAGATTTTAAAAATATATAAACGCAAATCGGATCATTCATTAAAAAGTTATACGCAATCAAAATTGTTTATATATGTCTATCTCCCTCGCACTCCCTTTAGCTGAGTTACGATTATTAGATAGTCGGGACACGAACAAAATGCACATGATGCATCTGTGTCTTTATGTGAGAAAGAGTGTGAAAAGGACATTACGCTTATCATAGAACACGTAAGTATCAATATCAAGGCAGACTTTTTACATCTCTAATGAGTTTCGAGGAGAGTAAACAAACAATTTGGTTTGAGAATTGTTGAAGCTGGCCAAAGATTACCCAAATACAATCGTAAGAAAATACACTTCCAAATTTCAGAGTGATGGAGTCGTCAATTTGCCGGGTTTGCCTGCGAAATGGCGACAAAATGGTCAATATGTTTGAAGAGAGGCATGCAGTTGGAGTTTCCATTGCAAAACTGATTTCCAAGTGCACCGGTTTTAAAGTTGAAAGACGTGATGGACTTCCGGATATTATTTGCCCGTCCTGTCTGAAAGATGCCGAAAATGCTTTCGAGATAAAGAATACCTACGAGAGGAGCACCTTGTTCTACTGCCAGTTAAATAAGAGTAAAGATTCACTGGAGAACCCACCGAGAGGAGCTCATCAGGGTGTTGAAGTTAAGGAAGAGGTGGCCAAAGATGTGGAAGGAATGGCGGAACCGTACAGAGCCCACTGCCAAGTGAAGAACGAACCCCTTACAGAGAACATGTTTGAAGAGGAACACGGCTCTATTTTAGACAGCCAGTCCAATTGCCAAGAAAAAATCGAAGTGGCGGAAGAAGGTTTACAAAAAGAAGCTATAGGAAATACCAAAGATAACTCCAAACGCAAATATACATGCCGTTTTTGTTCAAAGACATTAATCAATAAAGGATCTCTCAGGCGGCACTTACGATGGGCGCACTCAAGCAATCAAGTATTCAAATGTTCCCACTGTGAGATGTTCTTTGAACAGCGTGCAACTTTAAATAGACACTTGGTAATCCACACTGATCGCAAATATTTCAAGTGTTCGCAATGTTCAAAGAGTTTTCTGGAGAAGAAACGTCTTGACCTCCATTTGGAAAAACACACAAAAGTACGCACAAAAGCATTCAAGTGTTCCTACTGTTCAAAGGCTTTTGCCAAAGATTCAACTCTTCAGAAACATTTGCCAATTCACACAGGAGAACGGCCATATAAATGTACTCAATGTTCAAAGGCTTATTCCCAGAATTCATATCTTCGGGATCACTTAAAAACCCACCTAAAGAATAGACCATTTAAGTGTAACCTCTGCTCGAAAGCTTTTTTAACTAATTGTAAGCTCAAGATACACCAGCGAAGACACACAGGAGAAAGACCGTTTAAATGTAGCCAGTGCTTTAAGACCTTTTTACAAAATAGAAATCTCAAAATACATATGCGAATGCACACAGGAGAAGGACTGTTGAAATGTACTCATTGCATGAAGAGTTTTACGACCGTTGGATCCTTGCAGGTACACTTGCGAACACACACAGGCGAGAAACCGTTCAAGTGTTCCCATTGTTCAATGAGTTTTACACAGGGACAAAGTCTTACGGCACACATACGTACACACACAGGCGAGAAACCTTATAAGTGTTCCCATTGTTCAATGAGTTTTACACTGGCATCATCTCTTAAGGCTCACATATTTACACACACTGGCGAGAAACCTTATAAGTGTTCCCATTGTTCAAAGAGTTTTACACAGACATCATCTCTTAAGGCTCACATTTTTACACACACAGGCGAAAAACCTTTTAAGTGTTCCCAATGTTCAATGAGTTTTAGACAGCTTTCAAGTCTTAAGGTTCACATATATACACACACAAGCGAAAAACCTTTTAAGTGTTCCCACTGCTCAAAGAGTTATACCAAAGCACAAAGTCTTACTATACACATACGTACACACACAGGCGAAAGACCGTTCAAGTGCTCCCATTGCTCAAAGAGTTATACCCATAAGTCAAATCTTACTGTACACATAAGGACCCACGAGGGAAAATGACACTCAAATAAACCCAAATGACTATATAGGATGTGCACATGATTTTAGCACTGTGCCGAGTCAATAAATATAAATAAGTGTATACATATCATTTGGTGGACATTATTAATTATCAAGGATTGCTTTAAAGAATTCGCGGTATCATTGTTTTACAAATTTATTGGTTTTCATTGGATAGCACACTCAAAATAAAAAAAATGTAAGAAAATCGCCATTAAAATGTTTTTTTTTTTTAATTTTACAGTCAAAAAAAATTTCTTTAATCAAGAAAGCGTTACTTGAATATAGGAAATGGTTACCATTAACTAGAATTGCCCTAAAAAAACTACAAAAAAATTTCCTATAATTCAGAAATTATTTTCAAGTGTAATCGTTTTCCTAAAAAATTTTTTTTAGTAAGGATTTTTAAATTTTTTTCTTTACTTAGTTTTTATTTATTTTGAGTGGACGTTTCAACTGCTCAAGAAGTTTTGGAACAAATGCGATACTAGCTAACCGCATAGTTATACCCGTTACTCGTAGATTAAAAGGGTATATTGTATTCGTGAACAAGTATGGAACAGCTAGAAGGAAGCGTTTCCGACCCTAAAAAGTATATATTCTTGATCAGGATCACTAGCCGAGTCGATCTAGCCATGTCCGTCTGTCCGTCCGTATGAACGCTGAGATCTCGGAAACTATAAAACCTAGGAGATTGCAATTTTGCATGCATATTTTAGGAGTTCCTACGCAGCGCAAGTTTGTTTCATCGAGGTGCCACGCCCCCCCTAACGCCCACAATCGCCATAAAAGATTTTCAAATGTGTCTGGAGGCCACATCTTTTAAGATTTTAAAAATATATAAACGCAATTTTATAGTGTTCATTAATACCTCTCGAAATGTAGAAGACATTTTTCAAATCGGATCATTCATTAAAAAGTTATACGCAATCAAAATTGTTTATATATGTCTATCTCCCTCGCACTCCCTTTAGCTGAGTTACGATTATTAGATAGTCGGGACACGAACAAAATGCACATGATGCATCTGTGTCTTTATGTGAGAAAGAGTGTGAAAAGGACATTACGCTTATCATAGAACACGTAAGTATCAATATCAAGGCAGACTTTTTACATCTCTAATGAGTTTCGAGGAGAGTAAACAAACAATTTGGTTTGAGAATTGTTGAAGCTGGCCAAAGATTACCCAAATACAATCGTAAGAAAATACACTTCCAAATTTCAGAGTGATGGAGTCGTCAATTTGCCGGGTTTGCCTGCGAAATGGCGACAAAATGGTCAATATGTTTGAAGAGAGGCATGCAGTTGGAGTTTCCATTGCAAAACTGATTTCCAAGTGCACCGGTTTTAAAGTTGAAAGACGTGATGGACTTCCGGATATTATTTGCCCGTCCTGTCTGAAAGATGCCGAAAATGCTTTCGAGATAAAGAATACCTACGAGAGGAGCACCTTGTTCTACTGCCAGTTAAATAAGAGTAAAGATTCACTGGAGAACCCACCGAGAGGAGCTCATCAGGGTGTTGAAGTTAAGGAAGAGGTGGCCAAAGATGTGGAAGGAATGGCGGAACCGTACAGAGCCCACTGCCAAGTGAAGAACGAACCCCTTACAGAGAACATGTTTGAAGAGGAACACGGCTCTATTTTAGACAGCCAGTCCAATTGCCAAGAAAAAATCGAAGTGGCGGAAGAAGGTTTACAAAAAGAAGCTATAGGAAATACCAAAGATAACTCCAAACGCAAATATACATGCCGTTTTTGTTCAAAGACATTAATCAATAAAGGATCTCTCAGGCGGCACTTACGATGGGCGCACTCAAGCAATCAAGTATTCAAATGTTCCCACTGTGAGATGTTCTTTGAACAGCGTGCAACTTTAAATAGACACTTGGTAATCCACACTGATCGCAAATATTTCAAGTGTTCGCAATGTTCAAAGAGTTTTCTGGAGAAGAAACGTCTTGACCTCCATTTGGAAAAACACACAAAAGTACGCACAAAAGCATTCAAGTGTTCCTACTGTTCAAAGGCTTTTGCCAAAGATTCAACTCTTCAGAAACATTTGCCAATTCACACAGGAGAACGGCCATATAAATGTACTCAATGTTCAAAGGCTTATTCCCAGAATTCATATCTTCGGGATCACTTAAAAACCCACCTAAAGAATAGACCATTTAAGTGTAACCTCTGCTCGAAAGCTTTTTTAACTAATTGTAAGCTCAAGATACACCAGCGAAGACACACAGGAGAAAGACCGTTTAAATGTAGCCAGTGCTTTAAGACCTTTTTACAAAATAGAAATCTCAAAATACATATGCGAATGCACACAGGAGAAGGACTGTTGAAATGTACTCATTGCATGAAGAGTTTTACGACCGTTGGATCCTTGCAGGTACACTTGCGAACACACACAGGCGAGAAACCGTTCAAGTGTTCCCATTGTTCAATGAGTTTTACACAGGGACAAAGTCTTACGGCACACATACGTACACACACAGGCGAGAAACCTTATAAGTGTTCCCATTGTTCAATGAGTTTTACACTGGCATCATCTCTTAAGGCTCACATATTTACACACACTGGCGAGAAACCTTATAAGTGTTCCCATTGTTCAAAGAGTTTTACACAGACATCATCTCTTAAGGCTCACATTTTTACACACACAGGCGAAAAACCTTTTAAGTGTTCCCAATGTTCAATGAGTTTTAGACAGCTTTCAAGTCTTAAGGTTCACATATATACACACACAAGCGAAAAACCTTTTAAGTGTTCCCACTGCTCAAAGAGTTATACCAAAGCACAAAGTCTTACTATACACATACGTACACACACAGGCGAAAGACCGTTCAAGTGCTCCCATTGCTCAAAGAGTTATACCCATAAGTCAAATCTTACTGTACACATAAGGACCCACGAGGGAAAATGACACTCAAATAAACCCAAATGACTATATAGGATGTGCACATGATTTTAGCACTGTGCCGAGTCAATAAATATAAATAAGTGTATACATATCATTTGGTGGACATTATTAATTATCAAGGATTGCTTTAAAGAATTCGCGGTATCATTGTTTTACAAATTTATTGGTTTTCATTGGATAGCACACTCAAAATAAAAAAAATGTAAGAAAATCGCCATTAAAATGTTTTTTTTTTTTTTAATTTTACAGTCAAAAAAAATTTCTTTAATCAAGAAAGCGTTACTTGAATATAGGAAATGGTTACCATTAACTAGAATTGCCCTAAAAAAACTACAAAAAAATTTCCTATAATTCAGAAATTATTTTCAAGTGTAATCGTTTTCCTAAAAATTTTTTTTAGTAAGGATTTTTAAATTTTTTTCTTTACTTAGTTTTTATTTATTTTGAGTGGACGTTTCAACTGCTCAAGAAGTTTTGGAACAAATGCGATACTAGCTAACCGCATAGTTATACCCGTTACTCGTAGATTAAAAGGGTATATTGTATTCGTGAACAAGTATGGAACAGCTAGAAGGAAGCGTTTCCGACCCTAAAAAGTATATATTCTTGATCAGGATCACTAGCCGAGTCGATCTAGCCATGTCCGTCTGTCCGTCCGTATGAACGCTGAGATCTCGGAAACTATAAAACCTAGGAGATTGCAATTTTGCATGCATATTTTAGGAGTTCCTACGCAGCGCAAGTTTGTTTCATCGAGGTGCCACGCCCCCTAACGCCCACAATCGCCATAAAAGATTTTCAAATGTGTCTGGAGGCCACATCTTTTAAGATTTTAAAAATATATAAACGCAATTTTATAGTGTTCATTAATACCTCTCGAAATGTAGAAGACATTTTTCAAATCGGATCATTCATTAAAAAGTTATACGCAATCAAAATTGTTTATATATGTCTATCTCCCTCGCACTCCCTTTAGCTGAGTTACGATTATTAGATAGTCGGGACACGAACAAAATGCACATGATGCATCTGTGTCTTTATGTGAGAAAGAGTGTGAAAAGGACATTACGCTTATCATAGAACACGTAAGTATCAATATCAAGGCAGACTTTTTACATCTCTAATGAGTTTCGAGGAGAGTAAACAAACAATTTGGTTTGAGAATTGTTGAAGCTGGCCAAAGATTACCCAAATACAATCGTAAGAAAATACACTTCCAAATTTCAGAGTGATGGAGTCGTCAATTTGCCGGGTTTGCCTGCGAAATGGCGACAAAATGGTCAATATGTTTGAAGAGAGGCATGCAGTTGGAGTTTCCATTGCAAAACTGATTTCCAAGTGCACCGGTTTTAAAGTTGAAAGACGTGATGGACTTCCGGATATTATTTGCCCGTCCTGTCTGAAAGATGCCGAAAATGCTTTCGAGATAAAGAATACCTACGAGAGGAGCACCTTGTTCTACTGCCAGTTAAATAAGAGTAAAGATTCACTGGAGAACCCACCGAGAGGAGCTCATCAGGGTGTTGAAGTTAAGGAAGAGGTGGCCAAAGATGTGGAAGGAATGGCGGAACCGTACAGAGCCCACTGCCAAGTGAAGAACGAACCCCTTACAGAGAACATGTTTGAAGAGGAACACGGCTCTATTTTAGACAGCCAGTCCAATTGCCAAGAAAAAATCGAAGTGGCGGAAGAAGGTTTACAAAAAGAAGCTATAGGAAATACCAAAGATAACTCCAAACGCAAATATACATGCCGTTTTTGTTCAAAGACATTAATCAATAAAGGATCTCTCAGGCGGCACTTACGATGGGCGCACTCAAGCAATCAAGTATTCAAATGTTCCCACTGTGAGATGTTCTTTGAACAGCGTGCAACTTTAAATAGACACTTGGTAATCCACACTGATCGCAAATATTTCAAGTGTTCGCAATGTTCAAAGAGTTTTCTGGAGAAGAAACGTCTTGACCTCCATTTGGAAAAACACACAAAAGTACGCACAAAAGCATTCAAGTGTTCCTACTGTTCAAAGGCTTTTGCCAAAGATTCAACTCTTCAGAAACATTTGCCAATTCACACAGGAGAACGGCCATATAAATGTACTCAATGTTCAAAGGCTTATTCCCAGAATTCATATCTTCGGGATCACTTAAAAACCCACCTAAAGAATAGACCATTTAAGTGTAACCTCTGCTCGAAAGCTTTTTTAACTAATTGTAAGCTCAAGATACACCAGCGAAGACACACAGGAGAAAGACCGTTTAAATGTAGCCAGTGCTTTAAGACCTTTTTACAAAATAGAAATCTCAAAATACATATGCGAATGCACACAGGAGAAGGACTGTTGAAATGTACTCATTGCATGAAGAGTTTTACGACCGTTGGATCCTTGCAGGTACACTTGCGAACACACACAGGCGAGAAACCGTTCAAGTGTTCCCATTGTTCAATGAGTTTTACACAGGGACAAAGTCTTACGGCACACATACGTACACACACAGGCGAGAAACGGAGACACTCACGGGATACGTTGGAGTGCAGTCGTGTTTAAAATACCTCCTGTGTTTCAACCAAGTTAGTGTCAGAAAGTGGCCTAAAAAGTAAACAAAGTCAGCGGTGAGACTCCTACTGGAAGTGGTACGTACCAAACTGACCGGCGTGCTGAAGGAAAGTTACGGCGACGCCTGGTAAAAAAAGGGTGATCCATCCAGTACTGAGGGAGGGGCAGTCGCCCAGACCCAAACACCTCTTCCATCCCGCTCACTCCCCAAGGGAAATCCAAAAACAAAGTTTTTCCGCGGGGAAAGAAGCGTTTTTCGTTTTTCTCTCCTTCACTTCTTGCAACTGGTCAAACAGCTGGTCGACAGTGCTGGTTAGAGCGAAATCAACAGCTGATCGTTGCAGGGTGCACACGACAATAAGCCATTGCATACCTTTAGGCCGATCTATATCTGCACAAACAAACGTCGTAGCACTAACCTTCTGTCAGGGCCTACAATCGGATAGCCTACTTACTGGGGCTCCTACAGTCGGCTAAGGGAAGCGAGGCAGAAAGTCAAGGACCCGACAACATCCAACCCCTCCGCCCAAGGCGGCGCCTGGGTAACCGGGGCTCTGGGGACCGAAAAGGGGCGGTATACCCCCCATCGATAGGAAGTCAAGGGGAAATCCTTGGCCATCGGTGGAACCCCTTAGCGACAAATCTCGGCAAGGAAAAGGCATGAATGCGGATAATCCCTTCGCAAAAAGCTCCGCGATGGTGAGATCGCCACCACCGCAGAACGTAAGCAAGGACGTGCAGACCAATGCTGATCTTCCACCTAGATCCACCGGGTCCCTGGAGGACACGGTCACCAGGATAGGAACAGTGCTGAATAGCCTATCCCTTATGTTCAAGGGCCAGAGGCACATAAATCAGCCGATGCGTGACCAGCTCACCGAACTGCTGCATCTTCAAGAGACGGCAGAAGCCCTTTCCAAGCAGGAAAAAAGCCGCGCCCTAGAGCTAAAGGACAGCAACTCGCAAACTTCGCCAGAAAGTCGACCAGGAAGTTTTCTCTGCGGACTAGAGGGAGCGAAAGCGACCCCGAAAAGGCCCCGAGACCAAACGACCGGTCAAGGTGGGTCCCCACCAAATAAGAGAAGGTTTAATGGGAGGCAAGCAAGTAGGCCGGAACCAGAAGCCGAACCCCGCAAGAGAAATGAACCGAAAAAACTGGGCCAGAACAGGACTAGGTCAGATGCCATAGTGGTGGCTAGTGCTGGGAACCTGTCGTACGCTGAGCTTCTAAAAGCGGTAAAGGGAGATGCATCCCTGAGCCACGTCAGCGGTGATGTGCAAACAATCCGGAAGACGGCTAATGGAGACCTACTGTTGCGGCTGAAGAAAGCCCCTGGCCACAGCGCAGAGGAGGTAAAAACGGCAGTCGGTAAAGCCCTCGGAGCCAAAGCCACAGTGAGAGCCCTGACAGAGCAGACAAGACTCGAGATTCTGAACCTCGACGAGGTAACAACCAAAGAGGAAATAGCGGAGGCGATAACCAATGAAATTGGAGGTACACCAGTCGCAGTGGACTCAATCAGGTCTCTCAGAGCCACTAGAGGCGGCTGCCAGATAGCGACACTGACGCTGCCAACAGCGACAGCTAACGTGCTGTTAACCAAGGGCAAAATACGAATCGGATGGGTTATTTGCCGAATCAAAGCTGTACTTTCGCCAATGAGATGCTACAAATGCCTTGAATTTGGTCACATATCCCCAAACTGCACAGCAGCCAAAGACCTGAGAGGAGCTTGTTTTAAATGCGGTGAGAAAGACCACGAGGCCAGAAACTGCAGCAAGGACCCACACTGCATACTCTGTGCCCAAAAAAGGACCTCCCAACGAACCACCCGTCTGGTAGCTTCAAATGCCCGGCGTACATCGAGGCTGTCAAGAAAATCCAATGTTAAGGTTTATTCAACTGAACCTAAATCACTGTCGGGTGGCCCAGGATCTTCTCACCCAAACGATCGCAGAGCTCAGGATAGATGTGGCAATCCTCAGCGAACCATATAGGACTATTAGATCCAACACGTGGGTCGCGGATCCAACAGAGAAGGCTGCTATCTGGTCGTGTGGCCAAAATACCATACATTTTAGTGGTGTAAAGGCTGCAAAAGGTTACGTCAGGACCAAGCTAAATGACCTGTGGGTCTATAGCTGCTACCTGCCCCCTAGCTGGTCTCTCAAGGACTTCAGCGAGGCAATCGACAACCTGGTCATCGATGTCAGCCTACACTCGCCTGCGATGGTCGCTGGTGACTTCAATGCATGGGCCACCGAATGGGGGTCAGCGTACACAAACGCCAGAGGAAAAATAGTTGTAGAGGCATTCGCCTCACTAGATTTACTCCTCTTGAACGCCGGGTCAAACCCCACATTTAGTAGAGCAGGAGGACAGTCGATAATCGACCTCACATTCCTAAGCACACGCTTGGCAGCGTCGGCAACATGGGAAATTAGCGAAGCCTACACCGAGAGCGACCATAGAGCCATTATTACCACTCTCAACATGCAAAGATCCGCGCCGAGAATCTCAACTCGCAGTCACTACAAAGAAGGGACTCTAAACATCCAAACATTCAGGGCAACTCTAGCAGGAATGGAAGCTCTCGAACACGAAGAGGCGGTGATGACAAAAGTCAAAGAGGCCTGCGACGCCAGCATGCAATGCAGTAGACGCTTCAATGGACACAGACCGGTCTACTGGTGGAATCAGGAGATTGAAGAAGCCCGCCGAGAATGCATAAGTGCTAGAAGAGCCTACCACAGGTCGCGGGGAAACCAAAGCTTCCTGTTTCTCAGGGAGATATACACCCAAAAGAGGAAAGTCCTAAAAAAGGCTATACAGTCCAGCAAAAAGCGATGCTTCCACGAACTGTGTGACGAAGCGGAAAACGACCTATGGGGCAGAGCATATAAGGTGGTAATGAAGAAGACAAACGGGCTCAAAAACAGTGCACCAACAGACTCTGCAACACTTGGGGGGATAGTCAGGCATTTATTCCCTGCCCAGGAAGAGCGGCAAGAGGATGCCATCCCATCGATCCTCCAACCTCAACCAGTGACACAGGAAGAGGTTGTCAAAATCGCCCAACGATTGTCAAACAATAAGGCGCCCGGTCCTGACGGCATACCAAACAGGGCCCTCAAGATGGCGATCAGCCTCCACCCAGCAACATTCGCTAGGATGTACACAAAATGCCTGTCACAATCCCGTTTCCCAACAAGGTGGAAGCAGCAAAACCTGGTTCTCATACCGAAACCGGGGAAGGCTAGAGACGACCCGTCTGCATACAGACCAATCTGTCTCTTAGACACTGCGGGGAAAGTGCTTGAAAGCATCATTAGTCAAAGATTAGGCGAGGCAATAGAGGCCGCCGGTGGACTGTCCGATAGCCAATATGGCTTTAGGAAAGCTCGCTCAACCCTGGATGCCCTGGAAACGGTAGACAAAATAGCCCGGAGTGCTATAGCGGGTACACGTTGGCTTGGAGGAACCAAAGAGTACTGTCTGGTGGCTACACTGGATATAAAAAACGCATTCAACTCCGCATCGTGGAGCAGGATAATCTCGGCCCTCGAGAGACTAGATATCCCACCATATCTAAGGGCGATTGTTAGCGACTACCTCGATAACAGATGGCTACACTACGACACAGACGACGGCCCACAAATCTACAGGGTCACGGGCGGAGTTCCGCAAGGGTCTGTTCTAGGCCCTCTACTATGGAACACCATGTATGATGGCATCCTACGACTGGACTTCCAACCAGGAGTAAACATCGTAGGTTTCGCCGATGACGTCGCGGTAGTAGTGGTACAAAAACACAAAGAGGACGTGGAGAACACAGCAAACGGGGCCATCCGTATGATTGGGGACTGGCTTAGATTGGCTGGCCTTGAACTGGCGGAACACAAAACCGAAGCAGTGCTCATAAGCAGCAGAACAGCAGTGGAAACGGTAGAAATCACAGTTGGTGAGTCGACTATAACCTCAAAAAGAGCCATCAGATACCTGGGTGTCATGCTAGACACACGGCTAACCTACAAAGAGCACCTACAGGAAACGCATAAAAAGGCCCGTGGCGTCACTGCGGCATTATCACGCATGATGCTAAACCACAGAGGCCCGAAATCATCGAGTCGGAGACTGCTCTTCAATGTAGCAAAGTCTACCATCCTCTACGCAGCACCAATCTGGGCCCAAGAATGTAAAGAAAGCTACCTGAGTGGTATAAACCGAGACTACAGGCTGGGGGCACTACGAGTAAGTTCAGCCTTCCGAACGGTCTCCACAGAGGCCATACTGGTGATCAGTGGCATAATTCCCGTGGAGCTCGCAGCGATTGAAGCCAAGGAGAACTTCGAAGCGAGAAAGGCAGCAAACTCACTACCGGAACGCAGCCTGGCGAAACTTAGAGCCAGAACCAAAGCCCTCGAAAGCTGGCAACAGAGGTGGAACGCGGCAACAACTGGCCGCTGGACGCACCGTCTTATCCCAAGCATTGCGGAGTGGTTCAACCGTAAACATGGGGAGCTGACCTTCGAGCTAACACAAGTGCTTAGCGGACACGGCTGCTTCAAGGAGTACCTCTGCCGTTTCGGCAAAGAAGCAAGCCCCCTGTGTGACGTTTGTAGAGTTCCGGAGAGTGCTGACCATGTGCTGACATCTTGCGTCAGGTTTGGAGAAGCACGAGGGAAAGCGGAAGAGGTCCTGGAATCCCGGATCACGGCCGAAAATTTGGTACCAGGCATGCTAGAAAGCCAGGCCAAATGGACAGCGGTTTGCCTAATGGCGACGGAAATTACGCGTGAGCTGAGGCGTCTAGAACGCATACGCAACGGGCAGTCCTAAAACCTGGTCGTCCAAAAAGAGCAGCTGGTCTTGCGAAGCAATGCTTCATGGCAGTACCGCAAGCCCAGTAATTCCCCCCACCCCCTGTATATGTATATGTAAAAGTATCTTGTACTAAATTACCGTTGAATAAAAAAAAAAAAAAAAAACACAGGCGAGAAACCTTATAAGTGTTCCCATTGTTCAATGAGTTTTACACTGGCATCATCTCTTAAGGCTCACATATTTACACACACTGGCGAGAAACCTTATAAGTGTTCCCATTGTTCAAAGAGTTTTACACAGACATCATCTCTTAAGGCTCACATTTTTACACACACAGGCGAAAAACCTTTTAAGTGTTCCCAATGTTCAATGAGTTTTAGACAGCTTTCAAGTCTTAAGGTTCACATATATACACACACAAGCGAAAAACCTTTTAAGTGTTCCCACTGCTCAAAGAGTTATACCAAAGCACAAAGTCTTACTATACACATACGTACACACACAGGCGAAAGACCGTTCAAGTGCTCCCATTGCTCAAAGAGTTATACCCATAAGTCAAATCTTACTGTACACATAAGGACCCACGAGGGAAAATGACACTCAAATAAACCCAAATGACTATATAGGATGTGCACATGATTTTAGCACTGTGCCGAGTCAATAAATATAAATAAGTGTATACATATCATTTGGTGGACATTATTAATTATCAAGGATTGCTTTAAAGAATTCGCGGTATCATTGTTTTACAAATTTATTGGTTTTCATTGGATAGCACACTCAAAATAAAAAAATGTAAGAAAATCGCCATTAAAATGTATTTTTTTTTTTTAATTTTACAGTCAAAAAAAATTTCTTTAATCAAGAAAGCGTTACTTGAATATAGGAAATGGTTACCATTAACTAGAATTGCCCTAAAAAAACTACAAAAAAATTTCCTATAATTCAGAAATTATTTTCAAGTGTAATCGTTTTCCTAAAAAATTTTTTTTAGTAAGGATTTTTAAATTTTTTTCTTTACTTAGTTTTTATTTATTTTGAGTGGACGTTTCAACTGCTCAAGAAGTTTTGGAACAAATGCGATACTAGCTAACCGCATAGTTATACCCGTTACTCGTAGATTAAAAGGGTATATTGTATTCGTGAACAAGTATGGAACAGCTAGAAGGAAGCGTTTCCGACCCTAAAAAGTATATATTCTTGATCAGGATCACTAGCCGAGTCGATCTAGCCATGTCCGTCTGTCCGTCCGTATGAACGCTGAGATCTCGGAAACTATAAAACCTAGGAGATTGCAATTTTGCATGCATATTTTAGGAGTTCCTACGCAGCGCAAGTTTGTTTCATCGAGGTGCCACGCCCCCCTAACGCCCACAATCGCCATAAAAGATTTTCAAATGTGTCTGGAGGCCACATCTTTTAAGATTTTAAAAATATATAAACGCAAATCGGATCATTCATTAAAAAGTTATACGCAATCAAAATTGTTTATATATGTCTATCTCCCTCGCACTCCCTTTAGCTGAGTTACGATTATTAGATAGTCGGGACACGAACAAAATGCACATGATGCATCTGTGTCTTTAT
>JBAMCF010000807.1:0-74198 GCA_037075285.1 Drosophila lutescens | reverse complement strand
TATATCTCCAATTCAAAAGGAAGTATAAAAAAAACAAGAGAGAACGTTATAGTCGGGTGCCCCGACTATCAGATACCCGTTACTCAGGTAAAGGGAGTGCGAGGGAGATGGAGATAGAAACTTTGATCACGCATAACTTTTTAACGAATGGTCCGATTTGAAAAATTTCTTCTACATTTCGATAGGTATTGATAAACACAATAAAACTGCATTTTTACTTTTCCGAAATATTTAAATTTTTAAAATCGAATATAAGCGATTGTGGGCGTTAGAGGGGGCGTGGCACCTTCTTGAAACAAACTTGCGCTGCGTAGGAACTCATGCCAAATAGCTTTTATAGTTTCCGAGATCTCGGCGTTCATACGGACAGACAGACGGACAGACGGACAGACGGACAGACAGACAGACGGACAGACGGACAGACGGACATGGCTAGATCGACTCGGCTAGTGATCCTGATCAAGAATATATATACTTTATGGGGTCGGAAACGCTTCCTTCTAGCTGTTACATACTTTTGCACGAATACAATATACCCTTTTACTATACGAGTAACGGGTATAAAAATCTTAAAATGGTTAAATATTCCAATATTTAGCAAGCTTCAACTTTAAACGTTAAATGACCAAGTATTTTATAAAAAAAATATTTTTTCGGGATCTTTCACCTGCATAAATCGACCTAGGCGGATATATAGATGTGTATGTATACCAACCACCCACATTTTCCGCATCTCTCGCATTTATTTATGTACCTATACGATTCCAATTAAATCACTTGCATCACATCATTACTGGCGGCTGGCTACTCGCATCTGGCCAAATTGGCACTAAGCAATCGGCTTATTTGGACAATCATAATGGGGACCCTGACTCACCTGGTTCTTGGCCGCATCGCCAATGAGGCGCTCCGTATCGTTGAAGGCCACATAGGAGGGCGTGGTGCGGTTTCCTTGGTCGTTGGCAATGATCTCCACCTTGCTGTTCTGCCAAACTCCCACGCAGGAGTAGGTGGTGCCCAAGTCAATTCCTATAGCCGGTGTCTTAACCATTATTTCTGGGTATCTTGAATATCCTCTCCTTTAGATGCTGCAGCGGGTAGTGCTGAGTTTAGACTGAAAAAATCGCGATTGTTGCTCCTATTTATATGGTGCAGGCCTTCTCGCATTCCGCGAAACGAATACAAACGAATACCCGTGAGTGGTCAAACAGTGAGCAGCCGTGAGCACAAAGTACTCACTAATCAGGCTGCCTCCGCATTTGTAGTCTATCTCGTGGTTCTCATTCCGGAATCCCAGAGCGGCCTGTGGATCGGAGAAGAGAGAGGATTAGTAGACCCCCGAAATAACTGTTATCAGAGGGCTAGGTCTTCGATTTGCAAGTCAGCGATCGGTTTTCAGTCGTATTTGTGTTGTGATCGGCGGTACTTTGGCGTTTCCCCCATTCCGGTTTCATGTGATTTTTTGCTTTGTGTTGATCTTTGATTTGTTTGCTCCGACTTTTCGACTGCACCTCCAAATACCAAATACTAACCATGTGCGGGTACTGGCCAGGTGCCACAATGGATCGTCCGTTGAAATCATCGTGCAAATCCTCCGTCTCCGCCGTCATGTTGTAGTTCTCCCCATCCACTTTGCGCTCGGTGCTCAGGAAGATGTTGTGAAAGTTCCTATGATGATCGGGTGGCGGACGACGGGGTTGCCATCGCCTGGGGCCATTGTCCCATGGCGGCGGCGGTGGTGGGGGACCCCCAGGGCAGCCGGGCGGAGGACCAGGAGGGCGTGGACCCGGTGGCGGTGGTCCCGGTGGTGGCCTTCCACAGGGCGGAGGAGGTGGTGGCGGCGGCGGTCTATAATATCCGTAGTTATTAACGTAGCCCGGCGACCACTGACCGTTGTAACCGTAGCTATTGTAGTTGTTGAAGTCCCACCTGCTTGGATCCGGCTCGGGATTGGGATTTGGATTGGGAAATGTCCACTGGCCTTGCCCCTGCCCTTTCACTCGGAATCCGTACAACAGCAGGCACAGCGCGATCCCAACAGAAAGTCTCTTCAAGTCCGCCATCCGTATAACATAGGTCTTGCTCGATTGACCGATTTAATCCGACTGGGATCTTCCAATCCACAATTCGATGCGAAAAGAAACACAGCAGCGCAGGCAAACAGTTTTATTGAAATTCAGCCGAATTTCTAATTGAGCGCCCGCATTAATTAATAAAAATACATTAAACAAAAAAACATTCACACAGACAGACAAGGGTTTGTTTTGGGCACAGTGGTGGCTGAAAAATTCGATCCGATCCACCGCATTCCAGCCATAAGATTAACCATCTTGCTGAATACAAAGCTTAAATTCTAGATAGAATTACACTAAATAAATAATATTTAATTAAAATACATTTATTGCAGGTCTTAGTTTGGAATATGCGCTAAGAAGTTAATAATGAATCCCCATAAATTATTAATAGAATGATAATACTTTGGTCCCTAATCATACATCTTCAATTGACCTGCTTGCATTTGCTTCTGCAGACTCAGCGGCTTGAGGGTAAGCAATAAATAATAAAAATATATTTATTTTCGGAACCCGTAAGCCACCTATCCATTTCCTACAGCTCTCGATGCCCTGGAAATAATCAACTACCAGACCACCAAGTACACAATCCCCGAAGTTTGGGAGGATCAGCCAATTGCGCCTGCAGGCGAGGATGAAGATGCTCAGGAGACCGAAGAGGAAGGGGAGAGTTTTTTGAAGTTCGGCGACGATGGGGAGGCAAGGACCCCAGCTTCCGAGGGACTTCTCGAGGGCGCCTTCTGCCGTCGCAGCTTCGATGGCCGAAGTGGCTACTGCATCCTGGCCTATCAGTGCCTCCACGTTATCCGGGAATATCGGGTGCACGGCACTCGCATCGACATCTGCACCCATCGGAACAATGTGCCCGTCATCTGTTGTCCTTTGGCCGACAAACATGTCCTGGCCCAGCGAATCAGCGCCACCAGTGAGTACAATTGAAAGTTTCAAAATTTAACATTTTACGTAATTTAAAATTATGCAAAGAATCATTTTTATTTTAGACCATATTTCAAACCTATGCACTATTAAACAAAAACACAAAATAACTTTCTAAAATATTCTATATCTTTTGCAGAATGCCAGGAGTACAATGCTGCCACCAGAAGGCTTCAGTTGGCCGATACCGGACGCACTTTCTCCGGAAAGCAGTGTGTGCCCAGCGTACCGTTGATAGTGGGCGGAACACCAACCCGACATGGACTCTTCCCCCACATGGCGGCCTTGGGATGGACGCAGGCCTCCAGTGGCTCCAAGGACGCCGTGGACATTAAGTGGGGCTGTGGAGGCGCCCTCGTTAGCGAGCTCTACGTCCTGACCGCCGCCCATTGTGCCACCTCGGGTAGGTAAGTTACAAAATCCTTGGAGATAGATCTACATCTATGCCCTTCAATCCATTAGCAAGCCACCGGACATGGTTCGATTGGGCGTCCGCCAGTTGAACGAAACCAGCTCGTCCCAGCAGGACATCAAGATCCTGATTATCGTGCTGCACCCAAAGTACAGATCCTCGGCCTATTACCATGACATTGCGCTGCTCAAGCTGACCCGGCGGGCCAGGCTTTCGGAATGGGTGCGTCCCGCCTGCCTGTGGCAACTGCCGGAGCTCCAGATACCCACCGTTGTGGCCGCAGGCTGGGGTCGCACCGAGTTCCTGGGCGCCAAGTCGAATGTCCTGCGGCAGGTGGACCTCGATGTGATTCCCCAGATGAGCTGCAAGCAAATCTATCGGAAGGAACGACGTCTGCCCAGGGGCATCATCGAGGCTCAGTTCTGTGCGGGATATTTACCGGGGGGCAGGGACACCTGTCAGGGCGACTCCGGTGGTCCACTCCATGCCATCCTCCCCGAATACAACTGCGTGGCCTTCGTGGTGGGCATCACCTCGTTTGGCAAGTTCTGTGCGGCTCCCAATGCCCCCGGGGTTTACACCAGGCTGTACAGCTACCTGGATTGGATCGAGAAGATTGCCTTCAAGCAGCACTAAACGATCTTTAAAAACCATTGATAACTAGTTTAGTTTATTAAATATTCTCTTCACAAGTTACAAAATATTTTATTTATTTTCAAATGATATTATTACCAGGCAAGAACTCAATTAATTTCTATAATAAAATACTCGAATTCATGGCCACACCTGTTGTTCTATCCACTGAATGTAGTGGACTATTCTCACATACACACCGGGCTGTCCAGAGGCACAGGCTCCTCCGAATGAGGTTAGGCCCACCACATAGGGAATCCGATGATGATGATGCCGCATTTGTTGGTGGAGCAACAGGGGTCCTCCAGAATCTCCCTAAAATAAAAGTCGTTGTTGGTTAGTACTAAATACTTATATAAAAAATTAAAAAATCTCAAAACATTTACAAATAACTATTTATAAAATATTTCGAATATTTAATATTTCTAACGTTAGTTTTTTAACTCACCTGACAAGTGTCCATATTGCCGGAGTAATCCCCCGCGCATAGTTGTCCCGACCCCAGGCCATTAACTAATTTGTCATCGTTTTGCAAGTATCTCTGGCATTGTTGAATATTCAAGTGGTGAAGCATTATTTGCAGGAGATTATTGGAGTGTGGGCCAGCTGTTGAATATTTGATTAAATATTTTATTAAACGAAAGGGCTAACTTTCTTGGAATACTCACCAAACTTGGTTTGTCCATAGCCCAGGGCAGTCAGCGGGCTCTCGGGCAGGGATTCCTGGTTCCACAGGCAGGCCACTTGATGGTGGGACCTCCTGGCCAATTTCACCACCGCCAAATCGTTGTTTAGGGTCTCCTCATCGAAGTGCGGGTGCTTGGTTATCTGCTTGATCTCAATGAGTTGCCCGCGGCCGCTGTTCAACTCAACGCCACCAATCAACGCCACGGACGGGGGTTCCCTGTATGTTTTGAAGAAACAAACCCATTAGCATTTCGAGTATTTGCTGTATTTCTGCTGCTCACCCGCCGACGTTGGCACAGTGGGCGGCCGTTATGGCGAACCGCGGCGAAATCATGACACAGCCACAGTTGAACATATATCGCCGCTTGCTGGAACCGTGCTGATGGATCCATCTATTTGTGCGGGATGGCCAACCGAGGGCACACTGTAAATAAACGAATAAACGTAAATTATTCAAATAATTTTGAAGAAAAAAGTTAAGATTACTTTTAAAACAATAATATTTAATTTTCAGTTGGAATTTGACTATTTTTTTTAAGAGTGAGGAATAATTTGATGTTAAGTAATACAATAGAAAAAATAAATTTCTTAGGTTTCCTTATATTATTATTGGTTTACCATATAAGGATGCTCGTTGTCCTGGGTTAGTCTGCCACCCACCAGAAAATTGTCACTCTGATTGCGCTTTTGGATAATTGGCTCAACTAGTTCCACTTTTTCTTGATTATGGTTAGTATTTCGACGACGTCGACGGCGCTTATGATGAGCTCTTGGATAGGCAGTCGAACAGGCTTCTTCACTCTTCGAAACCATTGGTGCCGGAATCACGTAGCCGCCATGTGGACAACACACCAGTTGATTAGGCCACACCGATGGGCAGAGTAAGGGCGTCACTCGGGGCACAGATTGCAGGGCACTAATGCAATCCACGTACCTCACACATCTTCCGACCAAAGGACGATCGTGGGCCTGGCAATTTCCGTAGTTATCAATCGAAAGATACGAGGGATTTACTCCATTCCATGGCGAAGTCTGTGTATATCCATTGTAGTAATAGTTTTGCGGACTGGTCCATACAAAAGACGATGCTGAAATCAACACGAACTCAAGAAGCAAGCAATTTAGCGACCTCATCTCTGATGTCTACACTCCACGGCGTACGAATGCCGAATAAGTTGCTTGGGAAGATCTCGCCTCGAATAACCTGAGACTCGATCTGAAACGTCTTCTACTTGCGCTTAATTTTTTGGGAATAATTCGGCTGAAAATGGGAATTAAACAGTACTTTTTTATTATTTTTGATGATGAGGTATGTTTGAATGGAGAAGGTTTTAAAATCGGTCATTATTTCTATAGACACGAACTTTTATATATATTTAGTTTACATTCAATTTATTTTTTTAACTTTTTTCTTAGTTTAACAACTATTTTAACTACACTTTTTAATAAATTCAAGGGTCAATTTCTTTTAAAACATTTATTTGCTATAAGTTTATACAAAAACACATTTTTAAAATTAAAACCGTCATTACACATTTATAAAACGTCCATTAAAGACTATGAAAACAATTTTTAGGGCACAATGTTCCATGGGGTGAAAGTTCCGGTCTCGGGCGTATCAAGCTGTAAAGATAAAAGTGTCATCTAATTGTTCTTTCTATTTATAACTTGTCTTGGGGAACACCTACCAAATTGGTGAATTTATCCTGACAGGCGATTCGAATGCGCGCAGAGGTGGAGGGCGCCTCCAGTGGGAAGTCTCCACTCAGACCCTGATCCTCGCGAGCAGCTGCAATGGCCTCCTTGATGGCAAAGAAAGCTGATGAGCCGATGAAGAGCGGCGGTTCCCCAACGGCCTGTTATAAAAATAAAAGCAAATCAATATCGTTTGAAAACCGGAGAGTGTTATAATCAAGTTCTTACCTTGGAGGAGTAGACGGCCCGAGGATTGGGGGCGCCGGTCAGTAGGCTGACATTGAACTCCCCGGGAATGTCGGCGAATCCTGGCAGCTTATACATGCCCGGCCCCCTCGAGTAGAGCATTCCTTGGGGCGAGTACATGAGCTCCTCCAGCGTAAACAGTCCATAGCCCTGCATGAATGCTCCCTCGATCTGTCCAATGTCTATGGCCGGATTCAGACTCGATCCGATATCCATTACGATGTCCGTGCTGAGCACCTGATGGTCACCGGTCAGGCAGTCGATCTCGACCACACTGACGCCCACGCCATTGGTGTAATAGCTGTAGGTTCGGGCGTTGGGATTTGTCTCCGGATGATAGCCGATGCCTGGCATGGCGTAGAATCCGGTGGCCGAGAGGCTGACCCGATCGAAGTACGCCTTGTTGATCCACTCCTTCCACGAGCCACCGGGCAATGCCTCCTTGATGGGCGCCAGCCGCTTGTTCAGCTTCTCACAGGCATCCAGAACGGCCATCCCGTTCAGATCGGATCCCACACTCGCCGCCGTCGGAGAGGTATTCGGCACCTTATCGGTGGCCGTCTCCGAGATGTGAATCAGTTCCGGTGGAATTCCCAAAGCCCTGGCGGCGCACTGAATCATCTTGGTGTTCAGGCCTTGTCCGATCTCAACGCCCCCGTGGGACAACAGGACAGATCCATCTCCATAGATATTGATCAGCGAACCAGCTTGATTCAAGTGCATGACACCAAAGGCGATACCATATTTCGTGGGCACCACAGCCATTCCACGCTTCCTCCAGCGATTCTCCCTATTAAATCGAGCGATCTCCAAACGCTTTTCATCGTACCTCGACTGCTTGAGGCAATCCTCCAGACACCGCTCGATCGGGAAGTGCTCAAGTTGCTGATGGTAGTGCGTATAGTCGCCAGTTTTGTAGAAATTCAAGCGCATCACATCCACCACATCGCGACCCACTATCCGGGCCACATCCCGGATGATGTGCTCTCCGGCGTACATTCCCTGGGGACCTCCGAAGCCACGGAAGGCCGTGTTCGAAGGCAGGTTCGTCTTGCACACCCATCCACCCACTCGCACGTTGGGTATCCGGTAGCAGTTCTCAAAGTGGTACATGGCTCGCTCCAGAACCTGAAAATGGATGTAATATACATGAGTTTATTGCAAGTGCATAAAGGGCCTTTGGTAGATTTTTTATTTAACCAGAATCCTGGGAAAATGAGTTTCTTTCAATTTGTTTTCCTAGAGGTTCAGATTTTGGGACACTTAGGATAATCCCTTATGTGGGTTCCTAAAAATTCGATGACTTGGCAGATGTTCCATGGATGGTACACAGATGGGCAATAAATTAAGAGCAATATCTACATATATAGCAAAAATATGAAAGGCCTCTATACTTTTGAAAGTATATACATAAAGTTACGTAAAGGAGGGATCTTAATTAATTATTAATTATGGTTATATTAATAACTTATTCGTTAACTATTATAGCTTTATAAAATCTTTCTGTAACACTCACCGAAAAGGACAGATCCATGGACCATCCAGCGTTGTTGTAGCACTCGATGTCGCAGGCAGTGATTAGACCCTCCTTGGTAAAGCCCACCTTGTACTTGAACAGGAAGGGGTGGCGAGTGCCGGTGATGAGCATGTCCTCGTCCCGATCCAACATGCAGCGCACTGGACGACCCATCCGGTAGGCAGCCAGGGCCACTGGGAGGGCTACGGAAATGCCACGCGATTCCTTGCCACCGAAGCCACCGCCCAAACGCTTCGCGCGACAAACGACCCGGTGGGCAGGAAATGTGGTCACGTGGGCCACCAGTTTCTGGACCTCCGACGGATGTTGGGTGGAGCAGAAGAGCTCCAGCTCATCGCTATCGCGAGGAACGGCCAGTGCCGCATGGGTCTCCAGATAGAAGTGCTCCTGTCCGCCCATTCGGCAGGTGCCCTCGAAGGTGTGATCCGCTTGGGCCATCGCCTGCTCCACATTCCCCTTGGTCACGAAACGCGGGTAGTCCGGAAAGTAGGACTTGTGCTCGATGGCCTGTTCTATGGTCACAATCACAGGGCTCAGCTCCTCGTACTCCACCTTCACCAGCCGAGAGGCTCTCTGGGCCAAAGCCTTATTGTCCGCCGCTATGGCTCCAACAATCTGGCCATAACAATGCACCTCGCCGGCGGCAAAGACGTGCTCATCATGGAAAACGGGACCCACTTCGTTCTCGTGCTCGGTTAAATCCTTGTACGAAAAGAACTGATGGACGCCCTCTAACTCAAGAGCTTCACTGGCATCCAGTTTGGTGATCCTGGCCCGCGGCTTGGTGCTCAGCACAAATGCCAAGTAGACTTCCCCATCCATCCGGGGTATATCATCCGTGTAGATTGCCTCTCCGGTGGCCTGTTTCAGAGCAGCTGCATGGACTTGGGGTCTTCCAATGGGATCGCAGGTGGGTTGGTCACTGCACACGCGCTCGAAGAGCTGGGCACTTTTCAGAACGGGTGTGTGAAAGGTCTCGGCACCACTGCGCTCCTCGGCTGGCAGGGCATCGGAGGCTATAATCCCCGACTGGCTCAACTTCAGAGTGATGGCCAGGTAGGCCTTGAAAAAGAGGCTAACCACGAGGGCTCTTCGATAGGCGATCATGCCGCCGGGAGCAGAGGCAGCCAAAGGCAGCTCCAGGCACAAACTCTCCGCCACTCGCTCCACCAACTGGTGATTCCACTCCTGGCCAGCCATTATTTCAGAAGTTCGAGGAGCCAAGACTGTGGTGGGGGCCATTCCACCAAAGGCCATCGAAATCTCCGCCACTATATTGGATTTCTCCCGAAAGCGAACATTTACGGCGGCATTCACGATGGCTATGTCATCATCCCTTCTTCTCGCCTGCTTGAAGGCGACGATATACTGATCCGGAGGGGTTTTCATGAAGTGGATGCCCAGCAGAACCTCATGGGCTTCAATGACATTCCTTCGGTAGCCAGTGAAAAAGCCAGTTCCCATGTGCACAGTCCTCCGCTGAATCTTGCCATCCACAAAACTGGCCACGTCCAGTTGAGCTCCTGCCGCCGAGAGCACGGGATTCATATCGGAAATGGGACTACCGGTCATGATATTGCCACCCAAACAGGCGACATTGCGGATCTGCTTGCCGGCAAAGTAGTGAAGCATGTCCACGGTGCACTGGAAGAGTCTGGTTTCCGATTCCGGGAACTCTTCGATTCTCTGCCGCAGCAGAGCATCGATCTCCATCAAACTTACAGCGGCACCGAAGTAAATGCCATCCTGGGACTCCTTGATCTCCAAAAGATCCTTCACCTGGGTGGGATTGATGAGGTGCGGGTACAGGAAGTGCTTGAACTTGACCTCCACGCCCACTTCCGTGTTGCCCACCACCAGTTTGGCAGCCGGATGCTGGGCCTTCAGTTGGAGGAGCTCCTCTAAATTGGTGGGCCGATACCAGGTCACTCTGCCCGAACTGAAGATCAAGCTCTGCGCATCGAAGGAGTCACTCAACTGGAGTTCTGGCGGGAAGATGGGTTCCTGGCTGGCGTCCAAGGGCTGGAATTCGCTGCGCTCGAAGAGCTTGTCATCGGTATGTATTACATACTTATATAAGCAAACGTTTTTAAAATAGAAATTCTATATGTTAGGAACCCGAATATCAAACTCTTATTGAAATGAATATATTAGCCAGAGAAATAAAGCCAATAAAACTACATAGCAAACACAAACAAACCTGATAGTCTTATTGCGTTCTTATTATTTTATTTGCATAAATATCTATTGTACATATTTCTTTTTCAATTAACTACAAGCAGCGCCAACTTATAAATCAAGCGATAACGTAACGGCTTTACGTACACTCAAAAAAATCATTGATTTACAAATCTAAAGTTGCACATTAACGTAATTTGGTTTTTGATAATTTTAAAGTTAAAAAATCGAATTATCAAAAATTTAAAAGACGGCGAAAAAGCAACTCCAACACTCCTTTTCTTTATTACAAAAATTAAAAATATTTTGTTTTCCTTTTTCTATGGAACAGCAGACTTAAATGGTAGGTAGGTAACAGAATGCTTTATTTGGAAATCCCTTTTTCCTAAAAAACAGAAAATATTTTGAGTGTATGTAGAGGGAGAGAGGGAGCTTTTTCTATACTTTTACCTTTGCCGGCGAGACGCCCACTCAAAATATGTAAACAACAGTCCGGGGGTAAATACAAAACAGCTGTTCTCGGGTTTTTCGAAGTAAGTGAGAGAACAGCAACAAATTACAGGCGAGAGCAAATAAAAGGAACTAAAAGAGGCTCGTCTGTCTTGACAATTACTACAATAAACTAACTCCCTAGTGATATAAATGACGATATTCCGGCAGATATCTTAAGTGGGAATTGAAGTGAAATAATAACCGTTATTAAATTTCACAGATCACTGTCTTTATAATCGATTATAACTGTATTCCGGTCGAGCCAACAAACACACGCATAATTAGAGACTAATTTAAATATATACCTTCTGTATATGTGTAAAAAACTGACTTGCCAGCGCAGCATATCAAACAGATCGGATACTGAATTCAGTTATTCAGTTCTAAATCGGCTTTCAAAGCGAACGGACGTGAGTCGTAAAGTTCTAAAGAGAAAAAAGCGGTAGTCATGGCAACGGATAATTTAACAGCGGTCCTCCACGGAATCGAGGACCTGCGATTGGTGAGTGAAACCCCGGAACTGAATTAGGCATTTGTTTGCCCACTACTACTACTAATTCACTTCCTGCAGGAGCAACGCCCCATTCCGGAAATCGCAGGACGATGGTAAGCGAGTCCTACACTTAACAAATAGTTGTATCTACTAAAAAAATAATATAGAACAAATAAGTGAGATTCTAAATTAAATCATGGTAAATGTTAAAGAAATTCAAAAATTAAAGAAGCGAATAGCAGCAATATTTAATTTCATTATTATTTTACAAAAAATATTTATTATTTATGGTTCATCAAAAAGTGATATCTGCTGATTGGGGGTATTGCTGGTATCAAGTGACAAAAATATCACAGCAACAACAAATAAGTACATATTTATACCCATATACCCGATTTATGGTCTATTTACATATTATTCAATAGAGTTTTGTGATAAAACAAATTACAAATTTATCATAAATATTGATAAGTATAGTGGATAGTGGATTGGACCGCATTGGGTGATATTGGATTATATTTCATCCTCTTGATTTACAACTTAGAATTTAATTTCCTACTGTATGATATATGATATGATATTTGTACAATTGTAGCATATTTAAGATAATTTTGATAGAACATGGTAAGCCTAAAATACCTTCCTAATTCCTCAGAGGTTCTGCTGGCGATGGATTGTGTCGGCATCTGTGGATCGGACGTACACTATCTGGCCCACGGACGCATCGGGGACTTTGTCCTGACCAAGCCGATGATCATTGGCCACGAAGCGGCTGGAGTGGTGGCCAAGCTGGGTAAGAAGGTGACCACCCTGAAGGTGGGCGACCGGGTGGCCATCGAGCCGGGAGTTCCCTGTCGCTACTGCGACCATTGCAAACAGGGCCAGTACAACCTTTGCCCGGGAATGGTCTTCTGCGCCACACCGCCCTACGATGGAAACCTGACGAGGTACTACAAACATGCCGCCGATTTCTGCTTCAAGCTGCCGGATCACGTCAGCATGGAGGAGGGAGCGCTCCTGGAACCCCTGTCCGTGGGAGTCCACGCTTGCCGTCGAGCAGGAGTCGGTCTGGGCTCGAAGGTGCTCATCCTGGGCGCCGGTCCAATTGGTTTGGTCACTCTGCTGGTAAGAGATGGAATATGAATGATAGATATGACGATATGAATATTAAACCCACTTTACCTCCCTTAAGGCTGCCCAAGCCATGGGCGCTTCAGAGATCCTCATCACCGATCTGGTGCAGCAGCGTTTGGATGTGGCCAAGGAGCTGGGCGCCACGCACACCCTGCTCCTGCAGCGGGATCAGTCCGCCGAGGAGACCGTCAAGGTGGTTCACCAGACGATGAGCGAGGCTCCGGACAAGTCCATCGACTGCTGTGGAGCGGAGAGCAGTGCCCGCCTGGCCATTTTCGTAGGTTGATCATAATCTCTATTTTATCAGGACGTAAGACCTTTCCTTTCAGGCCACTCGCTCTGGCGGAGTGGTGGTGGTCGTGGGCATGGGAGCTCCGGAGGTCAAGCTGCCGCTGATCAACGCCTTGGCCCGTGAGATTGACATCCGTGGCGTTTTCCGTTACTGCAACGAGTAAGTTATCTGTCGGACTCGGGGGTCAGAACCACTGCTGATTACCACTCCCTATCCTCAGCTATGCCGCCGCTTTGGCTCTGGTGGCCTCGGGCAAGGTGAACGTGAAGCGTCTAGTGACGCACCACTTCGACATCTCGGACACGGCTCAGGCGTTTGAGACCTCCCGCCGCGGTACAGGCGGCGCTATCAAGGTCATGATCCATGTCCAGCCGAGGGACGCCAACAACCCAGCCAAATTCTAAATATACACTCTTATCTTTAAACCGAACTGTGCGTCTTGAGTTGGACATTTTTGGTGGAACATTTTGGGTGTCTTGGAACATTTTCTAGCTTTGTGCGTTATCGACTTGTTCTATTTTTAAAAGTACGTTATATTTTTGATGTACATCTTTCAAGAGAAACGAGGATGGACTTGGCTTTGAGATCCATAATTTTCATTTATAAATGTCCACTCACCATCGTTGAGTGCTGAGATCTAAAACAAATATCGGATGTACTCCAGGGACTCCTCTGGAGCTCTTTGCTCTCCCTCGGCATCGAAGTCAATCAGTTCGGGCTGCCTGTTCCGGGCAATGTATCGCAGATAGCCACGTGTGCTCTCATGTCGAACCGCCACCTTGATGTCCCACCCATCGCGACGTGGCGACGAAAAGATGGTGGAGCCGTGGCAGTTGACCATCTCCAGCCAGCGTGTGAAGCCCACGCCCAGGTAGTTGCTGGCCTTGTCTACGATCACAATTGGCAGGTCCTCGCTGGCAAGGAGACGCACCAGTTTGCGCAGCTTCCTCTTCTGGAAGGGCCAGTAGTAGCAGGCCGGGTCATAGAGCATCACCAGCATGTCACTGCTGCTCTCTTCCCGCAGCTCAAAGTAGTTTCTCGGCTGGGTATCCTGTGAAGGGGTGGGGCCCAAAATAACGGCGCGGAAGAGCTGATCCTCCAGCAGCTGGTCGCAGAACTCCCTCAGATATTTGGCGCTGACCAGCTTGTGCATATCGTAGACTCGGCCCTCGCAATCCTTGCCATAGATCCGCGGAGGCAATCCCTTCCGATAGGTGCCAAAATCGTCGGGATTCAGGTTCGAATTGAACTCCCCTATGTTGGAGATGTCCCGCAGGCCGAACAAAATCCGACCGGCGTACTCCTCTGCCACCTCATCGAACAGCTTTATCCATTTGCCCAGATTGTCGCCGTGTCGGTTGTTAACAAAGTGAAACGCCACCACCTGTGGCCCATCGAACGTAAACCTCTCCGGTGGTGATTCACGACTCCTCCTCGGTATCCATAACAGCCATTGAATGGAGTTATTGTCGGTCAAAACTTCCCTTACAAGAACCATTTTCTCAAGGCTTGATATCTGGTAACTATCTTGCTGTTCCGAAAGAAACAATTCTTTTTATACACTGATGACTGCCCGGTAAATTTCACAACGGAAAAAGCTCAAAGAAGTGAGCTTTCCTTAACATTGTTTACGTTTGGAATTTAACATTTGTTGCCCTAACATTTTTTAATTAATTATAATAAGACACTTTCACTTTAAAAGTGTAGATGACAAACAATTGGAGTTTTAGAGTCACGTTGGGGTCGCCATTGTTCAAATTCATAGCAGATTAATCTTATCCTACTAACTAATTTAAACAAACTATTTCCACTTTGTGATGTAGTCAAGTTTTATTTAATTCCCTGAATATTTAGATGTAATAAAAATAATTAAACAACAAATGGGACTGTCAGCCCAGTTACATTTGGAAATTTAACAAAAGGTAATCATAAATAAAGATTTGAGTGACGCCTTTGCTCGGATAATAAACTACAAACTAACATATACATATATATATATAACTTAACTGGCGCGTTAATATTTTTTGTGTGTACTAAAGCGCGGACCAAGTCGATTGGTCGAAGATAAACAGAACCCCGTACGCAAAACCGAAAACTAATCAACAGTTAGCCTAAGTCTTAATATTATTTACGCGGTGCGGTAAATATATATAAAAATAGAAAATACGGTGTAGATTCTGTATGGGCGCACAGGCACGCCAGTGCCACAATGGATTTGAACCGCCATTAACATTAACCCCGACTCCAAGACCGACCTAGAAGCGCACCTGCTTGAGCTTATCGTAAATGCAAAAGTACAGGGCCGTCGTCATGCTTGACTTGAGGAGTGTGGGGGCCACGCCCTTGTACAAGCCCCTAACGCCCTCCTGGCGCACGGTCAGCCGCACACAATCCCAGACTCCGTGGCACTGCAGCGTCTGTCCGAATGTCTGGCGGTTCGACTCGAAGCCCTGAATTTGCAGCCGCTTCTTGATCAGATCGAAGGGGTACACGATCGTCTTGGAGAGCATGCCCGAGGAGGCGCCCAGGCCCAGCAGCGTCCACGTGGGCAGTTGGCTGCGATCGCTGACCTCCAGGAAGGCGCAGGCCCAGTCGCTGAACAGGCGGTAGGCCATGAAGTTGGTGCCCATCAGCGGGGTTATTTGCAGCAGGGCGGAGGACAGGCCGCGGTACATACCCCTTGGACCCTCGTGCCGAACGATCGCCGACACGGCCCTCGTTGCATTCCTGTATCCCTTGCTGGTGTCCTGGGCAATCAGTCGAGTGCGGATCACGTCCAGCGGCGTGGATATGATTACCGCTGCTCCTCCGGCCGCGGCGCCACACAAGAAGTTCGATAGATGCTGATGATCCGACAGATAGCTCGTCTGTTTGGCCCTCAGGCTCAGCTGCTCGTACGTCCAGAACTGGCATATGCCGTACATGATGCTCAGTACCTGGGCAGGATTGTGTCCCTTCCAGAAGGCCAACAGGCCCTCCTCCCGGTAGATTGTCTTCACCGCCTGTCCGATGGATGTGTACTTGGAGGTGAGGGCTCCCGCTCCCTCCTTAATGCGGCTCTTGCCCAGCGGCTCCACCTGCAGCTGGAATCGGATCTTGAGCACGTCCAGCGGTTGGCAGGTGGAGCGAGTGATGGCCGCCGACAGTCCGCCGGCCAGCATTTGATGGAGCTGCTCCCGCGTACTGTGCTTTCGTCGTGGAACGGGAGCTGTGGTTGTGGCTGTGGTTGCCTCACTGGTAGAGCCTGTGGTCACCGCCATGTCTGCGTCGGTGCTGCTTTGGTTTCGCTTTTCGTGTGCGTATGTTTGCTCGTGCGGATTTCACTTTTATTGCTACGACTGCCAACTCTTCAATGGCATTTCTGTAAAATAAAGAAAACCAGACAGGCGGAGACAACGTTATTACAGTCGGAATTCAATAGCTGCAACCGTTAACTTGGTCTTTCAATCTCAAAAACTTTAAAAAAGTAAAAAACCTTAACCTTATAGTCAGCCCAATTGATTAGTTATTTATGAGATGTATGTTAAACTAGGAATTAATGGATTGTCTTTCTTCAAAGTTTAGACATGGGTGTGAAAAAATTAGGAATTCCTCGACTAAAATCTTAAGCTTTTTAAAGACTTTTATATTCAGGAGAATACATTGGTTATTTATGAGATAGATTGAAATATTGGTGGTTAGGAATATTAATATATTATCGTGTTTAGGACTTCTTGGAATAAAGAAGATTTTTAGAAAATCGCACTTAGTGAACCCCGCCTGTAGCTTTCATTCAAAACGTTTTAGAGGTGCGGCCGGGCGCAAACTCCGAGTTGTTTACACACTCATCAACTCGATGGCCAAATTGATGTGTAAAAATGCGTAGACAGGAATTAGGAAATAGTAGGAGTGATTTGGGAGGATGGGACTTACAAGTGTCATGCTCAGCGGAGCGTGGGGATGTCGTTGCGATTACTTCACTATTATCTCTGTTATGCCCAAGTGCGCGCCAATTCGCGGAGCTGCCAAGATAGACTCCAGGTTCAGAGGGCCATTCATTGATTGACAATGGTCTGGGGGGTATTCGGGTTTATCAGCGATTTCACTTTTTCCCGCTTTTGTTGTTCGGCGCCTCGTTGTTGTCCGCCTACCGTTGTCCAGTTCCGAAATTCCGATGCTGCTGGCCAGATAAAGAGAGACAAAGGAGGCGGGGGAATGCGCTTGAGATTGTGGATGCTGATTGTCAGGGCCGACCGAAACGATGATCCTCACCTGGAGCAGATGCGTCCGTTCGCGGGCAGAGTGCAGCAGTTACTGCGGCGGCGACGCTTCTTCATTACAGGCAGCGGCCCGTGGATTGCGTCAAAACTTTCTTTTCGCCAGCTTTGTAATATCGCTGCCGAGATGCCGTTGCAGTTGTGCGGCGATCCAATCCGCTGCTGCCCAAGCCCAAGTTGGCCGCTTCCACTTCCACAAAACTGGTTTTCCCAAAAACCAAAACCAAGCCGCTCTGCTCCACTCCGGAACAACAACAACAAAACAAACCAAGTTACGTCGCCAAGTGCACGCAGTCAGCTGTTCGAGCCGCTGGAGATGAGCTTTCCAAGCAGAGATGCCAACTGTCGTCGAGAACCTATCGGAAATAACGTCAATAGCTATAAAATAGCCAATAGCTAACTTTATTTTTACCAAGAGATTGGAAAACATTTTCAGATAATCACAAATCTTTCTTTTAATATAAATATTCTAAAAATAAAACACATAATTCCTGTTCCTTTGTTTATGTTTTTAGATAAATAATTTTTTGTTTTATAAATTTATCAAAATAGCCAAATTTGGCGATTTTCACGACAGCAATGAATCGATATAAGTGTAGCTGTCACGAGTATAGAGTTGCCACTTGGGCGCGCTTTCGCGTTTCATTTAAAAATGCCTTAAAAATTAGAATACAAAGTTGTAAAGCAGTGGTCCCTATTTCCACCCAATGCCACCTGTGGGAGCATCGGTTGGAGCAGTGGGCGTGGGCTTATAATCAGGTGGTATGCTGAATCCAAGCACATCGAAATTGCCGCCAGAAGGAGCAGCAGCAGCAGGAGTATTGGTCGGATATGGTGGCGATTTTTGCGCGGCTGGAGACACTGGATTCACTGGATTCGGTGTGAATTTAACAGGAGCAGCAGGCACGGGATTCGGTGTGAATTTTACAGGAGCCGCTGGCACGGCATCCTCCGCCTTGGGATAAAGACTGGGGAAATTGGCTGCTCCATTGGTTCCCGGCTTGCCATCAAAGGGATAGACGGGATATCTTGGCTTAAAGGTGTTGGACTCAAATTGCTCTTCACTAACGTCTTCCTGGAAGTTGGGGGAACCTAAACGGGGGAAATACCCCTTTAATAATATTCCATACTATCTATAACTGAATGATTGACTCACCTGGATGAGAGGTTCCACTGGACGGGGACTTTTCCGCCTGCTCGGGTCCCTTGTCATCTGCACTCCCCATAAGCGGCACTGTGCCAATGGTTAGTGGAAAGTCCATGACCAAGTCTCCGCCTCCATGAAGCTTGAAAGTCTTGGCAATAAATCGCAGTGTATAGCTAACCCGAATGGGATCCTTTTCGCTTTGGGTCGATGGAGTGGTTGGCGGCACCACTAGAAACTCATCGAACTTGGCCTTGTTGTGCTTCAGCACCTCACCGCAATGTTTGTCCGCCACCCGAGATTCGGTGACTTTGAGCTGTTCCTTTGTCCCCGAAGAATTGGCCCGATACGAAACGTTCTTGATCAGGCGCACTTTTACGTCCATACATTGCACATCCGACTGGTTGTCCAGCACCAGATGAAAGTGAATCTTCTGACCGGGCACATAGGCTGAATAGGAAGTACTCACGTCCATGATCATGGGCTTATGGGCACCGAAAATGGAACCCCACCAGAAGCTCTTCGACTCCAGGCGTTTCAAGGGTTCCTAGAGGAATAATTAATTTTTAAGAATTTTTGACTTCGAAGGATCATGGCTATCTATTTACATACCTTATACTCCTGCCGCTTGTTCAGATCGTGTGGCAGGATCACCGAGAAGCACTGCTTAAAGGTATTGTTGTAACGCACGGCGCGATCAATGGTTAGGGTGACCTCATGCTTGATCTGACCATGTTCCCCGTTGAACGAAGTGGGTGCATTGGGTGGAATGGTGGTCCGGAAGGGAAAGACGTACTTGCCAGTGGGCAGCTCCAGCTGGGATCCGCCCGCCTGCCCGTAAACCGGCTGGTCGGTGCTATAGTACACCTCGGTGGTGGTGTGGGTCACCAGTGACTTGGTCGTCTTCCCATCCTCGCCCACTCGATCCTCACTCTCCTGCCATCGCGTCTCGCCGTATCCATTTATGGTTATGAAGATCGCTGCAATTGGTTTCATTTATCTGTACTGTACTGCCGGGCATGTAATTCAATTATGCATTTAGTTTAATTGTATTTGACCTTTGTGTTTTCGGATGTAGTATTGTATCGGAAAATGGGTTCGCTCACAACAGCAATTTGTTAATTGACTAACAATAATTCCGAGAATAATTTAATCATAAGCATAACAAAAACTGAATGCTACCTAATTAAGTTCACCGCTAACTTACGTTCTGATGAAGTTCGACTGTTTTATACCCTTTAAAACCAATACTTTTGGTATGTATTGCATGTTTTATTGGTCTAAGCTATACAAAGTAATGTTTGTAGTGTAATGGATATTAAATGAGTTTTTTTATGAAATTAAACCAAATATGCTTTTCTTGCTAATGGGATTATTATAAATCCATGTCGACATCAATTACCCCCTATTACTTTAAAAGTAACCCAATACAATTCCAAGGTATCGGCTTGAATGTGCTGACCAGTAAACTGAATCAAATGTCTAATAATACCAACCGTAGACGCAATTTTAAAACAAAACTAGTTTTTCTGGCGCTATCAGATATCCGAAGCCAGCCAAGCGGCCACATGTGTGTTGTATATAAAATCTACTATATATACACACATATCTTCCAAACAGATCTACCGGCAACAATAACAAAAGCTTCGGACAACAATACACCAACAATATTAATGACGACTCGACTACGCAACGAAAGTGGATGGGAATGGTATGGGAATCTGAATTCGAATGGGGATGGAGGGCCATGACGTCATGGTTTCGAGTCTATTAGAATACTGTGTCTTCTTCCGCATGTCTTCCACTTACATCGAATGGTTTTTGGACGCTCGGTAACCAGTTCTGCGGTTCCGGAAATGAGCTGACCGGCTTGATAGACCCCCAAGGGATTGCTGTCGAAGGCGAAGGTCACCTTGCTGCTCATCTTCTCCAGAATTGGCTCCTTGGCGACGGTGTCAGGCGGTGTCGGTGGTCGGGATATCAAGTTCCTTTGTTTGTTTGTTTTATTGATAGTTGTTGGGAGTGGCCGCTGGCCGGGGGTTCGGGGTCAGAGGCAATTTAGCTCGCGAGCACCGAACGCGAGCAGCTCTGGCTTAATACTGATTTCTCAAAAGCCACCGGCGAACTTGGAAGCGTTTTTCCGTGTGTGGGGTATTTGAGAGGGAAGAAGTGGAGGCAAAACGGGGAAGCACACGGAAAGTTATATGAAGTTTTAGACTCGCGCCTTCGTGAACTCACCACTCGCATAAAAACATTAGGTTCGAATTAGTATGGCAAGTATTTATGTTTTTAACATTTTTATTTCCTAATTTTTTTAATAATTATATGAGAACGATTTTTTTTCCATACATCAAGTACTGAAAATTAAAGCTTCAGCATGAAAACTGACTTGTAGTAACATTTCCTAAGACAAAAATATTTATATTTAAGAAATTATTTTTATGAAGCTAACACCCAATCAGTTCAAAATTCTGCAAAATAACCGCTTCGGCTGGCCACCCGCCAGGTGGCAGCACCGCGCAACAGCTGATTCTGTCATCGGACCGTCGCTCTCCGGGTTATCGAAAGAGAGCTGCAACTACAACAAAAGCGTAACTCTCGGGATCTCGTAAATTTATAAGAAATATAATTATTCAACCCGCCCGCGGTCGGCAGCAATCGAATTAAATTAGCCCGGGGTGTGCGACAAACACTTGTGGGTCATTGCAAATTGATAGATATCGAGATTGCCGAAGAATTGGCCAAAGTCAGCGCGAAAAAGCTCCCACTCCCCGCGCGGTGTAGTAAAAGTAAATCGTAAATCGTGAATCGCTGTGGTTGTGGTCGAGTGCGTGTGGTGCTGCTACTATTCTGCATATATTTTAGGGTGGTGCGCGGTCGGCGGTGCAGTGCATCTACGTTCCTATGTGGCGGCATTTTGATGACGAAATTATTTTTGGATAAGTGCTTGGTGAGAGTGGCCAAATCGGAGGAGTCATCAGCAGCGGCGGCAGCAGAATGGAGAGCGAGCGGTTGCGAATCACGCTGGACAGCGCGGATCGGGTTTACTTTGCGGGCGACATAATTCGAGGGGAGATCTGGATGAACCTCAGCAAGCGCACCAAAATACGCGGTAAGTGCCGGTCGTGCATACCTTCCCGTTTCCTGGAAGCCCCATCTCAAAGCCCGGCTTGCATCATCCGTGACTCAGGTCGCCGCCATCGCAGGCACAGAAAGAAAATAATATGAGACAAAACTATTGAAAATGAGTTTGATCAAAGAAATTTGACAAAGAAAAGTTTAGAGACTGAACTTTAGATACGAATATGGTTAGATCCTGCTAATGGTTCCCAAATTTTTGTTTTAAATGGCTAATTTGTGAAAGATGACTATGAATGTTATGATCAAGAGTTAGGTGATATTTGAACTGAATATAAACCAATTCCGTATTTCAATACATTCTAACATTACTAATCAAATCAAAACAATTTTTTCTGTTTTGTCAGCGGTTTTTAACCCATTGTTTGCCCAATGGCCAGCTGGACTTTCGTTGCGGCCCCATTCGCATAAACAAAGAACTCCATCAGTTAACAAAGCACAGCGGCCATTTTATGGGGCTACCCCTCCGCCTCCCCTTTCCCGTAACGCCGAGATTCTTGCTCGCAAATTCCTCCAATTGCCTTCTGCACTCGCCTTTCATTCATCGATAAGCATTCAATAGCCGCCCCGTGCAATTGCAATGCAATTGAATTTGCTCTTCGTTCTTCTTGAGCACTGGCATTTGTTTCAGGAAATGCCAAGCCAAACGCAACGCACGGGTGCGAGAGGGAGGGCCAGAGGGTGGGGGTTGTGTGCGAGGAGTGGCGCACTCTGTTGGCGTGCCGAAATTGCCGTAATATGGGGCCAAGCGCAAAGTCAGGTCTAAGAGAGAAAGAGAGGTGAGAGAGCGCTCTCAGCACAGTGAAGGCCAGCAAAGAAATTAAGAAAAAAATATTTATGAAGCATCATTATTATTTAAAGATGTTCCAAAAATATTTTGAACGGTTAATATTCTACGTAATTTTAAATATGCTACATCGATTTATTTAAACAAGTGTTTCCCTAATTTACAGATTAAAAAAAAACCTTAAAAACGAGAAGAAATGAGAAAAAATAGTCTTGGGCTTAAATAAAAAATTAATATTTTTTAATTTACTCTAAAAAGCTTATCGAAATTTATAAAAAAAAAAAACAGAAACCTGACCCAATTGTGCGACCCTGCACTGTAGCGCCTCTCTGTTGTGATTTGCTTCTGTGCAGGTGTGCGTGAGAACTTCTCAGCAGCTGGTCCGCTGCATGTGTGCGTGAGAGCCGGGAGTAAATGGGAGCGCCACACTATCCCGCATCTTTCAAGTTTTAATGCGCTACGCGATAAAAAGGAGGGCATTTGGGTGACATCAGGTGAAGCCATAAATGTTGACTTCGCGCGTCGGACCGAGGGCTAAAAATAGATGGACGGCTGACCGTTAACTGCCCCAAAGTCAAAGTCGGTCGTTACGTTATCAGCGCAAATATAACAAACGCGATTTATTATCAGAGCACAGACTACAAGTACAAAAATATGCTTAAACAAGAAAGGGGGAGCTGCAAGACATTTTCATGAGGGGAATGCGTTGTGGGGAAGTAAGGAATACATGACGACAGCTGCCACATCGTAAGGCTTCGCAATTACATTAATTACATATCTCCGACCCGGCCCACAAACATACATATTACATACGTACTCAATTATATATATCTAAATATGTTTATGCACTTAATTGAACACATCAGTTTATCGTTAGTTTGTGCACAATGGATGAAAGTCCGGGTGGTCCCATTACGCGTTCATGCGGTCCCTGAGGAAGAGCTCCATCCGCGGCCAGATCTCCTTGGTCTTACGTCCCTTAAAAGTGGCAACCAGGCCCTTCTTGGCGTACCAGGCTATCACTGGACTCATCAGTTCATCGTAGAGCTCCAGCCGCTTGGCTACCACATGTGGTTTGTCGTCCTCGCGCTGCGTCAGCGGCTCTCCCGTAACATCGTCTTTGCCAGGCACTTTGGGATCTTGGAACCCTATGTTATACACCCTGCCAGAGGGTGCATGAATCCAGCGGTGCTTGACCCGATCTATAATCACATCGTGTGGAATGTCCAGCGTGATCACTGCATCGATCTGCTCGCGGGCTTCCAGCGCCTCAGCCTGTGCGATGTTGCGCGGGAATCCGTCCAGGATATACGACCTGTTGCCCACCTCGGTTATCCGGGCCAGCATGGTCTTGGTCACGATCGAATCCGGCACCAGTTTACCGTCAGCGATAAACTGCTGGGCCTTTCTGCCCAGCTCCGTGTTTTTCAAAATGTTCTGGCGTAAAATGTCTCCCGTGGAGATGTGGACGCATCCATGGTTCTTGCAAATCAGCTCCGAAATGGTTCCTTTGCCCGAGCCGGGGGCTCCGATTATCACAGCGCGAAAGATTTTTGTATACATGTTTAAGCTCTATTTCCACTACCTCTTTTGAGCTGCAAGATAGAAAATAAGAAGTTACTAAAAAGACAAGTCTTAAACTTTAAAAAGTGCTAAAAAAATTGTATTACAATTATGTATGATAATCATCCTGCTGGCACCAAAATAGGTCAAAACCAAATCATGTTGTTGACCACAATCGACTATCTTTATGGCGCGATTAGATTATCAAGCACGCTACAATTGTTTGATACAAAGGTGATGAAGGTTATAGTTTTCGCTATTTGGTTTTTGTACTTTATGACTAATCACGGAATCGAACTGTGTGGGAGCACACTGCAATAAAAGATACAACACTTGTCAGCTGATGAAAACGTAAATCAATATGCCGCATGGCAACAAGTGTAGCGCACTCACGACCGAGAGCGGCAAAAACAACAACAACAACAGCAAACAAGCGTGGCTTTTCAGCCTTATGTTCTTTGTCTTCGTATAACCAGATATTGTTGTTGTCGCCCGCTTATCGTCCAAAGTCCGCACGGAAAATTATAGAATAGGTTCAATGTCGCGCGTGTTGCGTGGTTTGTGGTTTTTCTGCAATTCTGCAATTCTGCATTTCTGCACTTCACTTTGGCCCTGCACTTTTACTGGCTTATGTTTGTTGTTATGTAAATTAGCAGCTCGTAGAAACACCTCCTTTCGCACTTACACGGCACTTTGGTTTTTGGGAAAAATTCGGGTGTCGCCGACGTATCTCGGTAGCAATTCTCGCCCGCGTACTAATTGTGCGATAACTTGTCGCCGTTAGTATTCTAATTTGGTGTCCGCAGCTGCGGCGTCCGACTTCTGTTTTCTTATTTTTTTTTGTTCCGCTGCTGCCGGCTGGCGAATATCAAATGAAACAAGTCGTTATCTTTCGTGTGTGTTTGGGTTGCCTCTTGTTGTTTAGCTTCCAGGCTTCCCTTTCTCTCTCTCTCTTTCCTTCGCTCACGGCCCCAAGCTAACAGCCGGTTGTTTGCGTACTCTTTTCTACTCCTTTGCTCTCTCACGCAAAAGTGCAGTGTAAATGGGCGGATAAGGGGAGTGGTGGGGAACAGACCCGCTGTCTCTCTCGCTCGCCGGGCAATCCGCTCTCTGCTTTTGGGGCCCTCGCTCTTTCTCACTCTCTCTCACTGGGCGTCCATTGGGAATAAGTGCAGTTTGGACTTTAATTTAGATTCCTTCATATGCAAAATGTATAATATCTGAAATAAAAAATTACAAAACTAATTTGACTTTTTTAGGTTTAGCTGTTAACAATAGAGTGATATATTTTGCAAAGGTTTTTGATTCATATTACTCACATACATTTTTAATAGTTTAAAGATGGGTTTGTTTTTGTTAATCTTTTGTTGAATTAAAAATGGTTAAAATTTATGTTTTGCAAAAAATAACTAGGAAAAAGAACAGATCTCAGAAAATGTAATACAAAATTATTTTGTATCTAAAATATTCTGAGTTTCTCGAAAATCCTTTATGACTATTTATATTGCTTTGAAGGATTATAAGTAAAGAAAATCATCATGCTTACTTAGTACGTGGTTTTTTCTTGGACAGCATATAAAATCATTAACATATTCAATGTACCTTTTCTTTTAAAATATTTGTTCCAAATATATTTTTTTATTTAAGGATCTCCTGGGTATAAGTTTTCCTTTAGGGAAGTAACTTCTTCCGATTTGAATCTTCTATACTGAGTCAATCATCTTGTCAAAGGAGCAAAGTTTCAGATTAATTTTAGTAGTGTAGGTTCCTTAATAACTTACCGATGCGTACATTTAACCTGGAAAAGTCATCTTCACAAAAACAAAAACCGTAAGGAAAACCAATTACTCGATTGTTGTTGGATAAAAGTACAAGTAGGGGAAATGTATAACACTGAACTTAATTTTTGCATGTAAGTCATGCCGAATCTAGCTTTGTAAGCTGCTTTATTTAGTAATCAGGACAACTATTCGCCAGGGAGCGGTTTACAAGTTTGCATATCAAAATCAAATGTTCGTTATCAGCTAAGAGGAAACTTAAGACTCGTAGTACGTGTGAACATCGAGGACTCTAGTCCTTGACCTCCTTGGTGGCCTCGATGAGGACCTGTTTGCGCTCCTTCTGGGCCTCCTTGATCATTTCATCCACCTGCTCGACGGTGGGTTCGGCATTGTTCACTGGTTTTCCACCTTCTCCGTCACCTGCACCATCTTTCTCTGGCTGAGCTCCCGAGGGAATCTTGTCATCCTTGCCGTTTGGCGGCTCCACGGCGCGAGAAACACTTCGTGTATCATGATTGTACCAGGAGAACCTTCCCCTATTCACGATGCTACGACCACGGCCCCTACCCCTCGGCGGGTAGCGTGAATGGCGATGCGGACTCATGCTTCGAGAACGGGAGCGACTGCGGGAACGACTGCGGGAGCGACTCCGAGAGCGTCGATAGCGGGCCGCTGGTGATGGTGTGCGACGTGGCACAAACGGCGAGGGAGTCCGACGTTTGGTAAAGGGTGAGGGCGAGCGCCTTGGCACGAAAGGCGACGGAGTCCTCCGCCGGTGGAAGGATCGAGAACGGCGATCTCGGCGGCTCCGATAGCGCCCGACCACAAAGCGATTCCCATATCGTCTTGGCGACGGACTGCGAGAACGCGAAAAGCTACGACGGCGGCGTGATCGCGACCGGCTTCTGGACCTGGATCTGGAGTCGGATCGCGAGTCACGACGCCGGCTCCTCTGACGCGAACGCGAACTCCTGCCGCGCCGACGATAATGCGAGCGGCTACGCGAGCGACTCCGGCTGCGCGAGCTGCTGCTCCTTCGTAGTGGTTCTGCTGGCGCCGCCAGGCGCAGCATTCCCAGCTTATCCATCTGCAGTGGTCGTTTTTTGATCTGAAAGGAGAGCTTGGGCGCCGGCTCCGGTGGCTTCTTTTGCTCCTGATACTTGGGCGCCGGCGGTGGATGGTCGCCTCCAAGGCCCGAGACGGCGGCAGCGTGACGCGATGTACTGGGTCCCATGGTGTCAAAGTTAGACCTTTTTGCTGGAGCTGCTGTTGTTGTCTTTTTCATCGGCGGTGGGGGAGGCGGGGAGTCTCCTCCGGCACTTCCATCTTTTAGGTAGCTTCGGATCTTTGCCTTCAGTTCTGTCTCACTGGTGGCGCTGCTCATTAGCCTAAAAGCAACACAAAGCAGAGGTAATAAATCCGTTTTCTATAGATATTCAACTGTATCAACACCGCAACTGAAATATGCAACCCAGATTGGGGCTTCATTTGAGATGCAAATACAGCTTGGGTACATACTTGTCTTGTCTATCGCAATGGGTTAGGCAGGGAGATCTCAAGAGAATGTATATTTATTGTGCAAGGAGCATCTTTTGCTGCAAAACTCACCTGAAGGCCTCCTGGAAGTCGATCTTCTTGAGCAACTCCATGGGATCCTCCGACTTGGTCCTGGACCGCCTCCTCTCCTTCTTGTCCTTTTTTTTCTTGCCCTTCTTCTTGGCCTTCTTGTGCTTGCTAGCCTCCCGCAGAAGCTTCCGGACACTGGACATGGTCTCGTCGTCGTCCAGCCTGAACTCATTGGCCTTTTGGGCATCGATGACGGCCAACTTCTCCTCCCCCGGCGGTTGAAGCGAGCCTTGTGCATAGAAGGGCTGACTGATGTTGGTCTTGGTCTTTCCAGCTAAAATTTGGAATAAGTTATTTGTTGCTTTGTTGCAGGCATGGTGATTTAATGACTTGCGGCAATCAACCCGAGAAGTACTCACCCTGTTCTTCGTTTTCACTTTCACTGGCACTCGATGAGTTGGACTCGTCCGAGGAGGCGCCACCGGTCAGGTTGATTAGCTCGGTGTTTAATCTATGCTTACCGTCTCCACTTCGCTGCAGTGCGTCCAAGGACTGGCGCGCCTCCTCGTGCTGCGGCAGCAGATTCAGGCAGTCGCTGTAGGCCTTGACCGCCTCGGGTATGCGGTTCTCCTCCTCATAGCTACGACCCAGAGCCACTAGCGTTTCGCCCATGTACTTGCGCGCGTTCACGTGGTACTTGTTCAAATGCAGAGCCTTTTCAAAGTCCTGCAGTCCCTTTAGGAAGCTGCCGCGGTTCGCGTAGAGGGCACCGCGTGCCACCAGACCCTCAACATTGCGCGGATCAATGTTCAGAGCCTTGTTCAAGCACTGAAAAGCTTCGACCTGCTGACCGTTCTTAAAGTGCTCGATGCCATCAGCCACGGAGCTGATCGACGGCCAATCAATAAAGGTGTCGGATGCGATAGGGTGTGCGAATGGATGGAATGACATACACTCTCAATAGTCAAGACACAAGTTACACTTACCGGAAGGCCCACTGGGAGGCCTGCTTCTGGCGCAGCTCCGCGGCGTTCTCCGCCTCGGGGAATCCCGCCCTCAGGTGGCCCATCAGTGAGAGATTCTCATTGGGCTGCAAGCCGTTCATCTGAAACAGTAAATCGTAGTTGGGATTTTCAAATTCCAAGGCGGCGTTTAGGTCATCCTCGAAGTGCGTCGCTGAGGGATGCTCCAGGTTATGGATTTTACTGCAGAAAAGTCGTTGGTTTAGCAGGGTTTTGTGAAACGTTTTCAATAGATGAAACTCCTTCTGTTTTTACCGATAATACTTGGGCAACTCGTTAAGGTCGCAGAGACCAAACTTCAATTCCGGCGGTTGGTTGAACATGCCAATCATGTTCAGAGTGAGACGCTCGGTATCCGCAGATATGTTGTTAATCTCGCAACGCAGGATATCGTTTGGGGCAAAGCTACGCGGATTTCCCTGCTTGTCCAGGGGCAAGGGACCCCAGTAGTCCTGCAGGATCATGGCCTATAACGATCCAAGGGTAAGGATAGGTTATATTAGGAGTTGTATCTTCATTTTGTATGAGTCAAGACTCTTTACCTTAATGGGCATGTCGGCCAGGTAAGCGTGCTTGGGTTCGGCAGTGCAGAGTGGCTTTACTATGAGTCGGTTTCCATTTAGCAGCCTTGTCACCTGGGTGTAGATGATGTCGCCCTGTTTCAGGGCCCCCAGGCGGTGGGCCCACCCTTTGCGTTTGTCCTTGACATTGAGGAAGAACTCGTAGGGCGGCATCTGGGCCATATAGGTGTTGCCTGTAAAAGGTATTTCAAGATTTATCACTATCTAAGCTCATAGATCACTAAAACCCACCTTGGGACAACACCGAATCCTCCATAACATTGGCCACCAGCGTGCGATCGTACAGATCGGTGGCCTTCCGCGCCAGAAACTGGTGCATCTTGAGCCGCTTGGCCCGCTCCTGGAAGGTGAAGAACTTCTGGCGCTCCTGGTAGACCTCATAGTTCACCTGGGTAAGGCCCATCATCCGCAGATCGTTCACGCCCCGCTCGTCGTCCCAGATCTTCTGCAGCGGCTGCCCATGGTAGCCCAGGGCATGGCCAATGTACTCGAAGTTCATCTTTGCGGCGCCTTCTGTTCCGCCCTACACCATTTGTAGTTGTGTCCCCTCTTCAAAAAGTGCAAAGGGGACGGGAGGAGGAAAAGCCCACACTTGATTTATTCGGGCGTGAAAATGTCGGCGCCGGTCTGCGTTGAATATATCTGCAACCTCGCTTTTCACACACTTAAACTGAGTAGTGTAGTTGGACCTACTGATTTTCCTTATTACTACACAATGAATTATATTTTCACATGAATTAGCCGCTGGAAAAAAGTTATTTCGATGCGAAAAATGTGTAAAGTAGCAGTATATCGATAATAAATTGCATTTTGACCTTGCCAGATGCTTGGAGAATAATCGAGTAATCGAATATTTGCTTTTGAAAAGGTGGCAGCCCTGTTATGGTGGGTGTACTCGCTAAGAGAAACAGTTGGCAACGCAGGTGGTTAACTACGCTAGCGGAATTACGAAAATTAACGGTTTTCGACAATTTCAAAAAGTTATTTATTTTGAAATGTATTAGAAATCGGAATATTTAAGAATTTGGCACCTTTTTTAAAATTTGGGAGATATGATAATGAAAATGGAAAATTATAGGAAATTAACTTTTATCTCCACTATCCCACAGTTCATTCTTGAATTTCACCTTAATTCATGTCTGATTTCTTTTCATTTCAGCGATCAAGGTGCAGGTCACCGGCAAGGGCAAGTGCAAGTGGATGGAGATCCTGCGGAAGAACTCGAACAACAACGAGTACTCCCGCAGCCTGTTCTACACGAGCAAGGAGGTGTACGAGCACAGCGAAACTCCGCTGCCGGACTTCGAGCCGCGTGGCCTGGAACTCTCGCCCGGCGAGCACACGTTCATCTTCGAGGTGGCGCTGGGTCGCCAACTCCCGTCGAGCTTCAAGGGCAGCTATGGCGGCATCAAGTACAAGATGCGCGTGCTCATCCAGCGACCCTGGACCTTCGATGAGCGGCACACGATTCCATTTACCGTGGTCAAGAACATGCCGCTGCAGCCCTCGCAACGCACTATTCCCAGTTCGCTGGAGAAGCAGGTGACCAAGACGATCAGTTTGTTCGGCACACGGCCGATCACCTTGCTGGCCCTTCTCCCCGAGGATTTTGCGGTGCGGGGCGAGCCGCTGAGGATTTGCGCCACTGTGATCAACAACAGCACGACCGCCGTGGAGAAGCTGCGCTTCAGTGTGCTGCAGTACGTCACCTACTACAGCCATGTGCCGCTGCGGGTGCAGAAGGTGGAGTGCATCGCGGTGGCCACCAAGGAGACGGGCTCGGTGCAAAAGAAGACCGAGCGCAGCTTTGCCCACGAGCTGCTGTTGCCCGAAGGAGCTCAGCCCACGGATGAGCAGATGAGCGGCGTGATTACCATCGTCTACGAGCTGCGTGTGGAGGCTGTGCTGCGGGGATTCTTCAAGAATTTGATCCTAAATCTTCCCTTCAAGGTGTACTCGCAGGATACGTCCAATAGGCTGAGTTCACTGCGTCCGCCGCCGCCACCGCGGCCAAACGACGGACCACCCGGTCCGGATGCTGGCTCCGGCAATCCCTTCGAGCCAGCCCTGCCGGTCTATCCCTCGCTGGACTCCTCCATTGGCTCGCCCTCGCACTCCTCACAGTTCAGCGAGTGCAGTTCCATAAACTCGATCACCTCGGACTCCTCGGCGGCCACTCTGAGTCCCGCTGTGGGCGGCGGTGGAGCCGGTGGCATGGAGCTGTCCTACACCTCGGGCTCCCAGTCCTCTCAGTACGGCAGTCCCTCGGCCAGGGCCAGTCTGCGCAGCTCCAACGTGCCCTACATGCCCTACTCGTCCAGCCCGCTGATGGTGCAGTCATATCCGCCACCCCACCTGCCCGCCTATCCGTTGCCGGAGTCGCCACAGTACTCGCTCCTTGCCCTGACACCACCGCCAACTGGATTGGCCTCTGCCGCTCCACCTACGGCCAATGGAGCAGGAGGTGGAGGAGCACCGGGCTACAGCCAACTGCCATCCACCTCGGCCTCGGCCTCGTTCCTTCAACCGCGCCAGGCTCCGGGAGCCCATGAGCTGCGTAAGTAGCAAAGATATTTCAATTTATATAGAACACAATTTATAATTTTGAAGCTTAGGATTTTGTTATTATCCTAAGAACCCTTAAAGATTTAATTTATGGCTCTTTAACGAAATTAATAGGTATATAAAATGTACATTTTTCAGCACCTTCCTATGAAGAGCTCTTTGGCTTGGCCAACGCCCTCCCGGAACTCCTAAGTAAGGAGTGATAGACAGTCCTGAGCAGCCACCCAGTTACGTCCAAGCTTTGCCTAGACATAGAGCTTCAGGTTTACTTTATAGTGTTATAGAGTATCTAAATATCGATTATATCTTAGACCGCCTACGCTTCGAACACGAACCTATGCAATTTGTGCACAAACCAAGCGCACAGTGTAACTTCGGGTATAATCTTTCATCTAAAAGTTATATTCTAGAGAACATTTTTATTTACACCTTTTTTTGCACTGAATTTTTTAAATTAGGTTTGGATAAGGCAAATGGTTTCATAAACTTGGTAGAACATTCTCATTATGATATTAATTGTTTTTTTTTTCAACCAATTAAAATATTAAAATGCTGTACAATGTTTTGTACATTATAGTAAAAAATTAGTGGACTATAATTTCATCACAAACAAATGGTTTTCTATTTAGTAAACGTTGCACAAATTACAATAATATTTATATACCTGACAATAAACAGATCAACTTATTTGCCTTGTCCACTTAAATTAGAATTTGAGCTTATAACCACACAATTGTATTCTTAGCCAGAAAATAAAGGTCTATGAAATAGTTAGCTTGTTGGAGCGAAGTAGATAGTATCACAGGCGAAATCTATTTGGAATTTAGGAAAAAAATCAATTTAACTATGTATACATATTATATCCGAACAAATTCTAAATTAGTTAAAAATGAGTATATGAAATTGCGTTAACAATTATTTAGGTACAAAATAATTTTTTCTTAATCATTTATTTTCTACAATCACAAGAATTTAATGTTAACTTTAAGAAGTCTGTCTTCGGTTAAACTCGATTATCAAATGTATTTTACCTAGACTTCCAAATCTTGCGCATTTCTAAGAATTGTATCTTGCGAATTACTCAAAGACTCATGAGTATTTATCTCACCACGCGATAACTCGAAACATATTTCCTGCCCCGCCTATTTATCTTACATCTCTTATTTATATACGTCCACATCTCCAAAGAATCTGATGAAAATGTTTATAGATCTAGTGACTCAATGAAATTCTATACCAAAACAGGTCTAACATTACTATTTATTTCTCTCACTGCATTATATGTTTAGCATTTAAGTACTTAAGCACAAATCGAATATGTTGAAGGATAGATTCGTTCTTTGAAGACGGAAGAATCATGGAATCAATAAGCTTTAGTGCCTCTGTATGATGAACAAATCGAATGGTTATCGTTATCCGAAACAAATATATCGAAAAACAATTTTTATACACATATTACCGATAAATCATCGTTCGGAAGCAATGTCAAACTTTTAGTTTTAAGCGCACGAATGTATATTATGTACGATCAAACGATTTCGTTAAGGTGCTTTACAAATCACTATTTTTGGATACCAATTTTTTGTTTTTCTTGAATTTAGTGCATGTGGACTAAATTTCAATATGATTTACATGAACGAAAAACTTAATAAAATGTTAATATAACTACAAAACCAAATGGCTTTTATTAGTAACTAAATATTTGAATGTTACTTAACATTTTAAAGCAAACTAAGCAATGAGTTTGAAAATAAATATTTACGATCTCCAAAATTTAAACAAATTTAATTTCGGTCTGCTATGGACATAAATTCAGAATGCTTTAGAAATCGTAATATTTAGAAATCTCTATAATAAAATACGGTTCCGAAAAATCCCCCCATTTGCTACAAGCTTCCAGCTAGCAAACCCTTCGAAAGAGCGTACTTCTTGCACGTGTTAAATTACAATTTCAAGTGCTTGAAGAAAAGTGCGTTGCTGTCGCCCACGCAGCTACATACCTGTGTCTGCTGCTGCTGCCCAGTTGGACAGGTGGGCATGTGGAGAGCCGGGTGGTCAGGTGAAATGGTGTTGTACTGGTATGCTGGTATACTGCTGTTCTGGTGAACGTGTGCGGCTTTTGTAACAAGTAACGGAAGTGTTAAGTCAGCTGTAATTGTTTTCTTTCATATTTTTCCAGTTGCCGCTGTCGAGGGCGACAATTTAGTTTGCCCAACGGCGCTGGGGGAATCAGAGTAACCATAAATTATACTCCACATTGCAATGGGGCTGCCCGGTCTGCCCAGTCTGCCTGGTCTGCCTGGTCTCCGCATGAAAGGCATACATAAACAAAATTGTTAAATAATAGCGACATTTAGCGGAAGTGTAGTGCCTGCCGCATTCTGGAAACTTCAGCACGCGCGACAAACGACGATCGCGGGGTCCTTATTATTTCGCTCGATTCACTCCCCCGAGTTTCCATTTCGTCAAATTACAGAGGTGCTAGAAGCGAACTCAGCTCACCCCAGTTTTTCGTGTACTTAAATGTCTTAATCGCTGTTGGGTTTAACATCTATTTGACTTCCCAACAGGGAAGTGTTAAGGGAGGTGGTAAGGTTAATGATTTGTTGTCCTATTTCGAGGGCTGGGTGGTGCAATTTGAGGCTTTGCTTTTTGGCATTGAACGTGCCACCAACTGATATTAAGTATGCGCCATGTGTGCCACTGTCTTGGCCTGGAAACGGATACAGATTGATAAACACGTACGTGAACGGCAGTAATTTAATATTGTGAATATGTTTTTATGTGCTTACACACTCAGTTCAAGGAATTTATTTTATTTTACAAATAATTAATTTTTTCTTATAATAGATACCTTTTTTCAAAATTCCAATTGTTTCAATTAAATATTAAAATCAACCTTTTGTTGTTTGAAACTTAATTATCAACTACAAAATATTTTTAAAAATATGTGTAAAATGTAAAAACAATTAATACATTCTTAATTATATTAACATGACAAACGTAATGTTATAATCCAATTTATGAAGGTATTAAAACTTAGCATTACTTGACCTTAATTCCCACCCAAAAGGATACCCCAACTTACTCATTTGTTACAAACGTGTACCTACCCAAAAACTTTCGACACATATGGCCAAGCGAACAATGATCGAGTTTTTATTAAAAGTCGAGCACATATGCCGGAAAAACTCCCTATCCCTTCCTGCAGTCCGAAAACCAAAGCCATCTGCGCCAACGAGTGACTGGGAATTAGTTTATTCCACTGTCCGAAGAGACAGGAAAGGAAAGGAAGCCAAAAGAGCATGTTAAAGAAGGCCGGGCACATGGCCTAATGCCAAATAACCAAATCAAAACTAATCAAGCAGAAGTTACTGCAACTGCCGCACAGCAGGTGGCATCCGATTTTCCAGGGGTTTCGATGGGGATTGTGGATTCTGGATTGTGGATGGGTGTTCTGGCCACAGTGAAAATGGTTTTAAATTGCTGCCTGATTGTCTTTCAAGTCGGCCCACACTTGTGGCGCTTTTGCTCCTTTTCTCTCGCACAACGGCCACCTCTTCTCTCCTCGACAGTGACTGAAATTTAATCAAGCGTTGAAATTTTTGCACGTACGTATTTCTATTTCTATTTCTATCATATTCAATGGCCGCTCCAATTTCTGGCTTTTGGTCACATGTGCGACTCTCCGTCCGTTGTGGTCACAGTGGGTTCCGGTTCCGTTCTCCTCATCCAGCTCCTCGCCCTGATTTCGGACCACTTGTGTGAATAGTCCCGAAACGAGCTCTGCGTTCGTTCTGGGGCAACAGTTGCCAAAGACTGTGACCTTCTTGGCTCCCACCCCTCTAATACATGTATATACTTTTTTTTAGATGGTTGATGGTAGCTGGCCTGCCCGCTTCATTAAGCTTTTTTTGTTGCCTGGCAGCAAGCTGTGACGGATTCGAGGAGTTGAAGTTTGTTTTTGTGCGCGGTTCTTGTGTAGGAATCCCTTCACGGGAAGTTAGTCATGCCATAATTGGCGGGAAAGTTTGACTCACGGAAACATAACTTATGTATGTATTTATTTTTATAAAATGCGGTATAGGTACTACTTATTAGGTAGTGCATTATAAAGTTCTTTGTTGTAATTTATCTTGTAAAAATTGATACTTAACTTATTTATGTATTTATTTATATAAAATGCGGTATTGGTAGTGCATTATAAAGTTTTTTTTGTAATTTTTAAAAACGATTCAGGAAAAGTATAAATGCAATTTTATTGTGATTAAAAATACCTATCAAAATGTAGAGCATTTTTTAGATCGGATCATTCGTTAAAAAGTTATGAGCAAAAATTGAAACAGCCGCAAGATGTAGCCATGAAAAATTTGAACAGCCGGCAGATGGCGCCAGAAGCTTTGATAACTGCATATCTCCATCTCCCTAGCACTCCCTTAAGCTGAGTAATGGGTATCTGATAGTCGAAGGTTCTCGACAATAGCGTTCTCTCTTTTCTTATTTAAGTAAAGTTTAATAATTAAGAAAATAAAAAAATATATTGGAATGCAACTAATGTTTTTTTTTTAACATGATAGTATTTTCCTTTTTTAATAACCCGTATACTTTAAAACAGAATCACATTAACGTTTTAATAAATATATATTGATGTGTAATACTACAATCTGTTTCTTTTCCGTTGCAATTCCATTTATTTATCATCGAAGTAGCAACATCTTGACTTGGTTTTAATATCAATTTGACACAGTTATTGACCGTCACGTGCTGTTCATTTTTCTGTGCAATTTGATTTCAGGACCCCCCTTATAGAACACCATCACCATCCCCGCCACCACACAATATGTTGCAATTTCTGTTAATTTCGTTATTGAGACACGTTCGCACGAACTGCGGGCGGGCACAGCTTTTCGCTTGAATTCCCTCTGCGGTGCCGGAGATGAACTGCAGCTGTCCGCCGGACGCAGAGGAATTTTGCAGTGGAGATCGAGTGGCCGTTCCCATTCCCGTTCCCGTTCCCCAAAACCAAACCCAGTCCATTTCGGACTGATTGATGCCGGAGGAGCGGAGTTTATCCACTGGGCGATTGGCAAAAGAAGCCACAGCAAAAGCTTGCGGTGTGTGCATATAATTTGATATCCCGGCTAGCTAAAAGTGGCCAGGAAAGAAATCCTTGAGCGTCGGGCTAAGCCAACCCGGCCAATTTCCCATGGCCAGAGGCCACAACAAAGAACTTTGGCTGCGGAGCAATTTATGAGTGTGTTTAAGCAGCAAAATCAACTGGCTCTTTGGCAATTAATATGGCCTTTTTGTGGACCGAGCCAAGTTCATTTGAGTGTGAAATACTTGAAGAGCATTGAATAACCTCTGTGGTTGTGTGGCCGTATTTTTGGATTCTAACTAAACATATATTTTTATTTACTAAATTGAATTTGATTACGTGCTCACAAATTACGGGCACAAATTCAAATACATACTTGGATTTTTTGCAACTCCCCTAACGGTTTTCAATCAATTTCCCCACTGACTTTTAATTGACAATTAAAACACTTTCGGCTGTGCGACTAGCATAACATTTTCTTTGATGATGTAACGCGGCAAAATAAACAAAAGCCGCACTTTTTGTGCATTTTGTGCCAGCTGTGTGTGCGCTGAGTCAATAAATATGCAATTAATGTGCAAAAATCAACATAATCAAATTACGACCGTTTGATTGGTTAAATTGAATTTATAATGATGGCCGAACCGTTTTCGCTGTTGGATAATCAGTTTAGCATTGTAATGCCAGAAAGTATCTGTGGCTCAATTCAAATTGTTCGCTAAACCAGAAACACGTATAAAAACACGGCGAAAATGAAAACGAACGAAAATGTATGCAAATAAGTAAAACATTTATATGCATTAACACTTTAATCTGTGACAGGGCTGATTTTATACGCTCAATTGAATTAAAGATATTTGCTGAAAACAATTTTCAGCAAAAAAGCAATTGCAATATTTATGTAATGAATGTCCCCATCCCATTCCCATTCCCACGCAATCCAATTCGAATTTATTGCACTTAACTTGTGCAAAATGTTAACATTTAATCAAATCAAAACAAGCTAACAAACCTGGCGAAGGCAGCAAAAAATGCAATAAATATTTGATTGGTTTTTACGTATGAAAAAAATGCGAAAAATGCAAATAAAAGTAAATAAAAACATATGCATATAATTAGTAGCAAGCTAAAATTTGATTTGACCAGCGGAATTTAACGAGGAAATGGAAACGAAATGGAATTAAAATCAATTTTGCACTGAGTGAAATAACTGAAAAATATAAAGTGAAAAATGTATCAAATTTAAATGATTTAAGATAATTGACACATTTTCCATTTAAAATTAAACCCTTACATTTTTCATTATTCAAGCTTTTTTACAAATTTGTACTAAATAAAACTCCACATTTCAGTTAACTGTGTAGTTCAGTGCATTGCATACAAAAAATACTTTTTCAAATACTTTTTAATTCTCAAAACCAAAAAAACACATATTTAGCAACAAATATATTCTAAATTATATATCTATTTCGGTTAAATTCGTTCGGCAGAATTTTCTGCAAATAAATTGGTTAACTAGGAATTCCGTCCCAGCCGCAGGACGACAAACGAAGGTAAATTCCGAAAGATGGCAAAGACAAGTAAATCAAATTAGATTGGAATGTTCCGGTGCGGCAGGCTGGGACAAAATACTTTTCCACTATCCAAACCAGTGGGTCCAAGGTCCTGCCGGCCGCATTCCTGCGGTTACAGCCGGTCCAAAAGTGTCCTTGCCGGGCAAATATCCAAATTAATATAATACAAATATTCACAGCGCCGGGCGAAAGTTAACCTTAACCGACGGTAGCAGTTGATTAGTCTGCCATGACAATGCCAAGGATTTTTCACATTCCATGTGCAAATTGATTCAATTATTGGCATTTAATTAAATGCAAATAGTCGCCGCCCACCTGCCGCCCCTTCGGTTTTGCCCCCTCCTGCGGTCGCCGGTTTAAAGAACTTCATTAAAATGCCAGCCCACGACGAAGCAGAGCTCGAAACCAAAACCAAATATTTCGTTCATTTCATTTTGTCAAATTTAAATGCCCCTTGACAAAAGCTTCGTACCGGCTCACCCCCATACGAAATGAATCCCGCATAGATCCACACTGGGAGAAACCATATTTTTTATTTTATTAACAATTAAACGAGATTTATAAATCTGCGCTTAACTTGAAGTTTGAAACAGTAGAAACTAAGGCCTAAAAGTATGCTGTAAATAAATGATAGCATTCTTCCTGTATGAAATCATAAATTTGATGGATTAAAAATATATTGTTGCATACTTTTAGACACCTATTTTGACAATTAAAACTGATTTCAAAAACTAGCTGTTTCTGTGGCCACTTCCATTATTCTATATATATTTAAAATAAGATTTCAGATTTTAAGGATTTAACAATATATTTTTAAAAGCCAAGGAAAATGGGTTAGGAAATTTTTCGCGTTATTTTTAAATTTATATTAATTTTTCTCTAAGTACACTCGTTATCCCCTTGAACCTCCCTGCGCATTGAAGCCATGTAATTGTTGTCCGTCTGGAGCAGCCCTGCAGTTATTTGCATTCAAATCGCAATTTTTGTCTCATTAGAAAGTATGCGACGGGTGTGGGGCAGCGGGGAAGGGAAGGTTGGAGGAGCCAGAAGAAAGAGCTTGGCCATCACATTCTTGGCCCTCGAACATTCAGACATTGTCAGCCATTGGCCAACGACGCTTAAGTGTCCCAAAGTTGTGCCGGCCACAGAGCTAAATGAATGCCAACAAGTCGAGTCTGTTCAGAAGAAGGGGATGGGGGGCGTTGCGATGTTGGTATGCCATGGGGGTAGACATTGGCGGCCGGAGGGGGGAGGCGGTGCTGTGAAGCAGAGGGTGACAAGCCAGTCGTTATCGCCCCAGGGCTTTAGTTTAATTTCACTTCAATTTTCATTGTACAATTTTCGCATTTTTCGATATGTTTCCAAGGATTTCTGGAGCGGTTCTGGGAGGGCGAGGGGTTTGGTTGGCTGGCCGGGCTAAGGGTTGCTGCTGCTTTGCAAACTGATATTGCCTTTTAAGTAAATCAATATCAAATGCCTGGGATTTAAGTTTGCCAAGTCACAGTGAAAGGGAACAGACAATTTTTGGTTGAACCTAAGAGAAAAGTTTATACTCTAGTAATTTAATCATTTAAATTTTAATCCAACAATGGAAATATCAAACTTTCGGAAAACTTTAAAGGATTTGGAATGGAAACATTTTTCTACTTTCTACATACTTATGTACATATAGAGTCGATGTTAATCTTACTTTTATATACTACAACAAAAATTATACAAAAATATAATGAAGTTATATCATCCTGCTGCTAATCAAATAATAATATCCCTTTAAAATGGAATATACCCCTTGGACAAATTATAAAATGGAGCACCTAAAACGACTGTTGCCGCTGGCTTCATCAAGCAAATTTTGCGATGATGAATGAAAAAATATTCCTTCAATTTCTTTGGCTTTCGTTTTTTTTGTTTTCGTGGTAGTATATTTTATGTGAGCGTTTTTAATTTTGCAAAGTGAAAAGCAAATTTGTCACATTTTCTCTCTTTTCACATTCTGTTATTGGATTGAGCCGCATTTGATGAGGCTGCGGTTGTCGAGGGTCGGGGGCGAGACCCGAAGAGTGGGGCTCAAGTCGTGGCGGGGTTAATGTTAATGCTAATAAATTATACGACAGCCTTCAAATTGAAATCCAGCGACGACAACTCAAACGAATTTAATTGAAAAACTGTTTTTCGCCGCTCGTCGCGTTTTGCATATAAATCAGTGTGAGCCGAGGGGCGGCGCCCGCTGCATCATCAGTTCATCTAAGGGGGATGGTAAGTGAGTGGGTGGTTGGGTTTTGGTTTGCCTGCCATCCAATGCCATCCTATAACATACCATCGCATCCAATCCAATCCGATCCAAATCCCGATGTCCAGGGCAGAATCGCGGCGGGTTAGGCGCTCCCAGCTCGAAAGCTTACATGTTCTGCATTTGGGCAAACAAACGCGACTCGCACAGGTCACTGCGTATTCAGAGCAAACTGTGCAATACACAGAGAAAAATATGCGTACACTTGGGGTATTTTATGTATAATTTCTTCTAAAAATACATACAAAATTGTTGTTTTATTTTCTGGTGAAATTTTTCTATTAGATATTATAAGTAAATAATGTTTACATACCCTTTACTCGTAAAATAAAAGGGTATATTGTATTCGTGCAAAAGTATGTAACAGGGACGCGTTTCTGACCCTATAAAGAATATATATTCTTGATCAGGACCACTAGCCGAGTCGATCTAGCCATGTCCGTCTGTCCGTATGAACGATGAGATCTCGGAAACTATAAAAGCTAGAAAGTTAGGACTCACCATGCAGATTCTTGGGTTTTCTACACAGCGCAAGTTTGTTTCATCAGGGTGCCACGCCCCCTCTAACGCCCACAATCGCCATAAATGATCTGGCCCCACATCTTTAAAGATTTCGGAAAATTATAAATGCAATTATGTTGTGTTAATTTATAGCTATCATAATCTAGAAGAAAGTTTTCCAATCGGACCATTTGTCCATCTCCCTCGCACTTCCTTCAGCTAAATAACGGTGATAGTCGAGATACTCGGCTATAACGTTAGAACCCCTATTATTTGTTTATGTCGATGGTATTATAAATGGTTCTTTTGAATTTGAAGTTATCCTAATTTTTTTCGGTGTACTTGCGTTGGTGCTTTAGTGTAGCGGCGGCGTGTGTGTGAAGCGGCTGCCACGCCTCGTTCCTGTAAAGTTGCCGGGCTCTTTCAATTAGCAATTTGTCAGCTGAATCCAGCGCTCGGGCCATGCAAATTATTCTCTAAAAATATATATGTATGTATATATATGGGGCTATGCAAAAATCCCCACTAGCAGCAATGCGTCCATACAAATCTGTTGTAATTCAATTATAAACTAGAAAAACGGAAATAAAAATATATAGGCACACATATAAACATTTCCATAAACCAAATGTCCTCGTCCTCGCCTGTAACTGGAATTTATTTTAATTTTTGTGTTTTTTTTTAGTTGAGTTATAGCTGCAGATGCATGAACAAGTCAAATATGCAGGGATTTAATTAAAAAATCTCCACAAAGCTGCGATTTTTTAATTTAGTGAAGCTTTTGCCACGATGTTGTTAGATGGGGAGAGCTGCCATAAATGGGTATGACTGCAGAGTTTAGTCAATTTATGTTTATAAACTTCTCTGGATTTCTAGAGTATGTTTTTCTGACGGCTTTGATGGATATTGACGTGGATATTCGAATGTGTCGCATTTTATAAAAATTCAAAGGGTTTTATGCGTTTATAGAACCAATTGCAGTACATATGAATGGAAGCTTTGGAGATTTTTAATAGACTTTCTATGCTAACAGTTTTGAATTTATGATTAAAGATTATCTTATGTTCATGTAGATTCTAAATGATCATGATTATCTGCAATGATGCATTAAGTCGAGATAGCTGCCTAATTCAATTTACCAATGACTGAGCTCTATTTTAGCCTTACCCCCGGCACTTGGCAACATATTTGCACTAACCATCCATTCTTAAAGCCCCGAGGCGTACATATTTCATTTCCTTGGTGTTCGGCAAGTTTGATGTTGTTCTATGACTTCTTCTCGCTGCGTTCTACATTATTTTTATGCCAATTTGTGGCACATTAGCTGCCTGACTTATTTATAACTTTTAGTTGGCACTGGCAATAGCTAAAATGCCGCTGGGCTGGCAATAAAGCATATATGTATGCATGCAGCTCCATTGCTGCGTAGGCTTAAGTGGGCGTCTCTGGGGGGGCGTGGCGCCCACCTGCCACTAGTAGTCAAACAATATAGCGACGGAAGTAGCAAATAAAATTCAAATTTGTGCCAAAGAGTTTCGCGGCAAGAGAATTCTCTATTTTCCGCCGTTCCCATGAGTTGATTTCAAAACGCTAATGTGTTCCGTGTGCGTGTTTGTGTCTGTGTGTGAGTGCATTTTCATCTGTGCGTGGAAAAGCGCTTTATGGGACTTCAACGTGTGTTGGCGGTAATAAATTTCTCTCCATCTCTCTTTCTCTCTCTGCGCCATTTTCGCCTTCCATTTTGCATTTATTTCTCTGTGTATTGTATGCCATATGTGCGTTTGAGTGTGTGTGTGTGTGTGTGCCTGCCATGTTGGAGTGCAATATTATTATGCTAATTATCTTTTTGATATTTCAATTGAAATTACAATGCATCTGCTGCGACTTACTCTGCCTATTGCATAGAAAAATTATAAATTAAATTGTAAAAATGTGGAACTAAAATGCTGACAACATTTTAGAAATAATTTCCAAAATAATGTTAAACCCTTTATATTTCTTAACTGAATGCGCCAAATTTTCTTTTTAGCTTCAAAAAATAAATTTTAATTTAAATATTCCATATTTGGAAAAAACGTTGCACAATACTTTATTTTTTGGTGTAGTATTAAATTATAAGAACATCTAGAATTTCCCACTATAATCTGTAAGCATTATAAGTTCATAGTAAATATATTTACAATGAGAATTTCAACAACATTTGGGCATTACTTTCACATGTGTGTCTGTAAACCTTCACCATCATTCTGAGTAATTTAAAACATTATTGAAATTTTGGCCATAGGACATCATCGACGGCAATGGCACCGATTTAAATGGGACCCAGAATACAAAATCAGATGGGACTTTTGCAGCTGAAAGCGGGGCAGACTTTAATGGCACGAACGCAGCTGCTTATTAACAATAATTTCCCCAAATGTGCGGTTACGTTTAAGCCAACAAACGCCAAAAACGCCGGGCAGTAATAAAGCTCACTCGCGTATCTCTGTGTGGGTATTTACAATTATTAACGTGTATGACACACACACACACACCCACCGTGTTTGGATCCTGGGAAGGATGAACAAACATGAAGTGGCGGGCCAATACAACATGGCTTACACATATTCCCTCGGATGCGAATGTGGCAACAAACAAGGCCGACAAATGTGTGGATGGGCGGTGGTAATAAGGCAATGTGTGCGGTCCACATGAATAATGATAAATGGGTAAGGGTGTTCCGAATCTCCTGCTGTTGCTTTGGGCCTTTTGTTGGGCAATTAAATTAAACTTAACACTGCCCGTGGTCCAAACTGTTGCCAGAAGATATCGGGAACAGCAGCAGCTGGTCAAGGGCGAAGGGCGGGGGCGTGGCACTGGCCATCAGCAGTTACCGCAGCTAATTATAAGTATAGACTGGCTTAACGACGCTCCAGAGACCGGACGGCTCAATTACATTTCAATAATAAATATCGGGCCGAAACGTTTTCATTTTTTTATTGCACATCCCCGGTTTATAATAATTACTGTGGGGCTTTTCATGGATATGGAAATTATATCTCAATTGGCAATTCATTTGCATAGGTGTCTAAAAGTAGGCAGTGAAAAGGACATTGTTGCATACTTTTAGGCAGCCAAAAAGTGATTTTCAAACCATAGTGATTTTATAGATTATATTACTTGGATAAACTTGCAGTTAAAACCAGTTTTACAGCAATTCACATAATAAATTATAAATTAATCTCAATTGGCAATTAGTTTGTAAAGGTGTCTAAAAGTAGGCAGTAAAAAGGAGGATCAATCAAACATTGTGGCATACTTTTAGGCACCATTAAAAGTGATTTTATAGATTATATTACTTTTAACCTGCAGTTAAAACAAATTTTACAGCAATTCACATTTTATTTGGCCAACAATGAAGGCGGCTCCAATTAGATCTAAATGCAGAAGTACTAAAAAAACTGTAGTAAACTCAAACTGTAGTAGTGGGCATTAGTGTTAACTTATTTGGGGAATGAGTGCGGCGGCTTTATGTTGGGCAATAAAAGAGCACTCGACGGTGGTAGCTTTCGGCCTGTTTTACGATCGGAACCGAGGTATGCTAAGCAGCAGATCGTTAAGGAGCCATCGGTAGGTGCACTTTGTTGGAATAGTTCATTGCACATGCACGGGCCGAGGAGAACTTTACGGTTTTTGGCACGGAACACGGGCCTCGTAATAATCATAAGTAATCTAAATTCACAGTTATGTATTGTCTGCCACCCTGGCCACAACAACACAAACTTTTTTCGCTCCGTCTGAGTGCAATTGTAAAGTGCATGGTTTTATAGCATACTTTTTTGGGCCCGTCTTCGTGCCTGGCTTGTTTTTTGGTTATTTGCCATTTTTACTTCTGGCCAGAAACACACAAAAGTGTAATTTACATTTATGCTGATGATAATGATAATTGCCATTGTTGATTCCTCGCAAGCCCTGCCTTCCAGCTTGCCACGGACTTTTTGTTGTAGCCTTCTTGTTTTTAATTAATTAATTTCAATTTTATTATGTAGCTATTTTTAGCCAGTATTATTTCATTGCCATTCAGCCGCAACGTTTTTTAAACCCCTGCTTTTCGTGTGCGTGTCTGTATTTATTTTTTGTTTCGTTCGGCATATGTGTTTGTTTTTCCGGTTTCCGTTGTTGTCCTTATTTCATTTTTAACAAATTGATATGCGTAAAATTTGCTGCATCAACTGCATCAAGATTGATTTAATTGGAGATTTCTGATTTGCTAACTGTCGAATGTCCTGTCTGAATGAAGTTTTATTCAGTCAGTTAACAGGTGATATCTAACAAGACAAAAGGGTATCTGCTAGTCGCTTTGATGTCTCACATTATGCTCGCATCATTGAGAAAGTATTTTCAATTTTTCATGAATCCTGATTTGCCATAGAATTTCTCTTTACGCATTATTCTTAATTATAATACATGCAAGCACAAACACAAAGCACGTCAGTGGAGTTTTCTGGCTGAAAAAGTATCATAAATTATGCAGTTTGTTTTGACAGCTTTAATATGATTTAAGCGGACAAGAATTCTGAAAGCTCCTAGCAGGCTCGCTCACCTTTAAGTGACATTTATTATTTAGCAAAGTGCAGTTTGAAAACCAGTTGCAGGCAAAATAAATTGGAGCGCATAAAATTAAGTTGCTCAAAAGAAGTCCAAAATAAATAGTTGGCAATTTATCAGGCAAGGAAATGAATTATGCATTTAGTTTAGACTTTAGAGTAAAGCACAAGGCTCAAGAGCGGCTCAAAGGAGCCGAAAAAGGAGGCGCATTAGCCCAAAACCCAAGTTAAACAAGCAAATTAACATTTTAAACACACTGCCAAAACGAATCCATGCTGCACACAATTCCGTGTTCATTTACTGCGACCGCCGCCGCCTTTGCTCTTCAGCTTTTGTGAGCTCTTGTTTGAGTTTGTTTTGTATTTGCCACTGCAACTGCAACTGTATCTGTATCTGTATTTGCCACTGCATTTGTATCTGCATCTGCTTCTGCATCTAAGCCCTGTCTGCGTCCGTATATGCTTAGTATTTGTTTACCCTTGCCAGTCAAAGGGCTCGTTAAAGGCAGGCGGCTAAAATATTTGCTTAGTTTTAACGTTAATGGAAATTTAATGCAGTTCTATAAATCTTTGCCTCCCAGTTAGTGCAGGTCTATAAATTGGCAGGTGAACGCAAATTAGGGCAACGATTTTCGAAGTTAGCTACAAAGAGTTTATTTGGTAAATATTAAATTTATCTATATTTTTTGTTTGTATGGAATTGTAGGTCTATAAATTTCTAAAGTATGAAGACTTTATTTGTTAATTTTTCTTAAATATTTCTATATTTTCGGTATGAATTGAATTTCAATTTCCTCCCTTTAAAATTAAAAGTTAACTTGGCAAATATTGAGTTTTCAGATTCCGCATACGCAATGTGGTACCTTGAGACCCTTTCCATTAAGCCGCTGCCGCTTTTGCCGCTGCTTGTTTCTACCAACATAATTAAAATTGCGGTTGAATTATATATTGCACCTGTGGCGGTGGACCGCAGCTATGTATGTACGTATGTATGTATGTACAATGTCCTCTGAGCTCGGCAAACGATGCGCACATTGCCCGTGTGAAGTCCTGCGGTTTGTCCACGGCACTTTAAAACCTCCACTAGAAAGGGTTGTGGGAAAAGGGGAGAAACAACAAGTTAAAGTTGTCTGCCAGCTCCTTTTTTGGGCGTATAAATTTTAAGTGCAACACATTAACGGGAGCTGCAAGTTGCACCCCGCAGCGCAGGGGCAGAAAGGCAAATGCATCTAGCGCCCAGCTGCCACAGCTCTTAGTGCCACTTGCAACATATGGACGTCGTGTTATAATTGCCACAGCCTCAGAGGAAAAGGTAGTGGCAAAGGTGGTGGCATAGTTGGTTTGGGGAAGAGTCGTCGTGCAAAACTTCAACCCAAATGACTTTCCATAAAGCAACTCAGCCTGCCCTGCTGCATCCTTTGGCCTCTTATTTTGCCCTCTTTTTCAGGCTTTCACCTAAAAGTGGCGACCTTAATTTTAACTTGATATGCCCGAAGTGTAAACAACAATTTATAAGTAGGCCAGTTCGACTTCCAAGTGCCTTTCTCCCTCTCACTCATGTAACTTTAGGCGGTATTCTCTAAATTAAGTCGCCATATTGCTTTTTGCTCTCTTTTTCGAAGTCAGAGAATCTCCGAGAGAGAGAAATCGGTATTGCATGGTAAGAACGATATGTATTTAAATACCAGAAATTTACCATGCGCATTTTGATTTGATCCTGGCGTGTATTTTTTGTGTGCAGTACATCTAGCCAAATATATTTGTATTTTTTATTTATTTATTTTAAAAGAACATAATTTTTGTTTATTAAATTAAATATTAAATCAATTTGAAAGAATTTTTTTGTTTGGGAATATCTCAATATTCTATTTTTAAATCCAAACAAGATTTAAATAATTTGAAAGGGCATTTATCCTATAGACTGTTTGTAAGACGACCATCCTCGCTTGTGCTTCTGGCTTACTTTCTTCTTCTTTTTTCCAGTTGTAATAATGGCAAGCCAGTCTGGACAACATAATCACGGGTTTAATGCATATAATTTTCTGCATGAACTGGCCCGAAACCACCCACCTAAACAGCCATGACCAAAGCTGTTCATAGTCATTAGTCGCTCGCTCCGCTCTGTGTTCTATGCCGTTTGCCATGAATAATGACTTGCCACTTGATATTGTTAGCAAATAGCGAAAATTATTAATGTGCTCGATGGGGGAGGGCGGAAGGCGGAAGGCGGCAGGGGGCGTGTCACTTAAGCCTTGGCTAAAGGTCAGCCAAAGCCTTCGTTTTGCGGTCGAGTTCAGTTGAATCATCCGCCTGTGGAGACAAATGCAGCTGATAGGGGGCACAATAAGGTGAAAACCAATATTCCATAGGTGAATGATTGAACTGGCTTTGTGGGCTTTATGAATTTCCAGAGAAAGCCGAGTAGCAGAAATTCCCCTTGTCAAACAGAGGTGGTCGGAGCCCCTTTGGGACATAAATCAACTGCAGTGATACGGGGTTGCCATAAACTTTTGACTGATTTTTTTGTCACTTTCAGGGCAAAAGCAAGAGAGTGTATATTACGATTCAATGGGGCCAACTGATTGTTTATAAATAAATACCATAAACAAAGAGCCGTAAAAAAGGCGGGCCGGGCCGAAATTGAAATGAATTTTAAAAAGCGATGAAAGAGAAAATCGAAATCAGAGTCATCGGCGGGCGGGTATCTATATTAAAAATGCATTATGAAAAACACGTCTGTTTGTTTCTCCGACTGATGGAATAAAAAGCCGTAAAAAATTGAGGATTATATGACCCGCATGAACGTACCAATACAGGCACTGAGAGAAAATTGTATGGAAAATTTAACATAAATGTGGGGGAGTTAAGACTTAAATGAAGATACATTTATTGATGGATTCTATTTTATTAAATATAATATATTTGCTTTGCTTATAGATATTTTCTTTGCTTATTTCTTATAAAGTTTTTGTGAGTGTACACTGTGTAAAAATATATATGCTCAATGCAGCATTCAATTGCAACGGGAAATAAACATACATCAAGCCGACTGCACGCACCGCCGTAAACATGTCGCCTGAGCAACGATTACGGGTTCCGGGACTCGGGATTCGGGATCCTGCAGGCTACCAGCTTTTTCACGGCACGCTACCCGAAACCAGGACGACATGCCACTCATTTCAAGTGGCCAAAACCCACTGCCACCCAACGACACCCACCCACTCACGCGTCACTGCATTCAACAAGCAATTGAATAACAACATTTCCATTTAACGCGTTCCTCGTATGCCGATTAAATTAAAGCTTCAACCTGTGTGGCTGTTGGTGTGGGGTGGAAAACTAAAGGGGAAAATGGAAAAGCCAAGCACCAGCTGTTATCGTAAATTGGTCTACATTCGCCTAAATGCATTAATCTGTCAGCTGCCGGGAGTCTTTTGTATGAATTGAATACCCATTTAAACACACAAAACATATTTCCAGTTCCTTGAAAATCAATCAATACCTTTTCGAATTCATGCTTAATTTATATGTAAAAACCTCGCCTTTTTTAATAAATTCAGGGTTAATCAGATTAAGCACAATTAGCCACATAATTCAAATGTCATGATATGAAAAGTAAAGCCGCCTTAATTAATATTAGCTTATCAAGTCACGACAAATAAATAAAAAATGTAAAGGAAAAAACCTGCAGTCAGCGGAAAGGCCGAGTTAAACCCTCTTTTGTTATTTCTGGTAATACATATTCAATAATGAGCCTTGACACTCGACCATTTTTTGCTGCCGATCTTCAAATATTTAATGCCTGTGCACGGGAAATCGCACACAAAGCCAGGAGAAAAAGGTCGAATAAATCGCTCTTTGTTTGCTGGCGGCAAATAAATACATAAATATGCAGCTTACGAGTGCAACAAGCAGCGATATGCCAATTTTTTCATCACGGATATAGAAATGTAAATACAATTTATGCATAAATGTGAGCTACGCCTCGATGCAGACACACTTTTGATTTACAATACTGTGCGCAAAAAAAAAGGTTTCGCATTGCCATGGTTAGTTTTTTGGTGCCGGTCCTTCGATTTCAATGTCATTTGGGGCGCGAAAAAAAGTATTGGTTATTTGCAGCTTACCAATTTTATTTATTTTTCAGTATTATCATTCAATTGGAAGGGATGGTTCGGGGGATTACGGCTTACGACATCAAAAGCTCCAAACCGAGAATGAAATAATTTTTATTTTTTTGTAATACTTTTTACCAAGCTCAGCTGAACTTTCAATTGATATTGGACATTTAGCTTTGTGATTAGTGAATTTCCCTGGGTTTTTTGTGGGAGATGCGTCAGTTGTTAAATTGAAAGTTAAGGCTATTTAAGACAGGGTTTTTATTTTCCTCCCATTTTCTCAAATTAAATCAATCAACTAGCCATTTATTTTCTAAAACCTAATAACCGTTGAGAGCTACAACTTGAAATTGATTTATTGGGTTCTTCAATTACAGGAAACAAGAGCTTGTAACCGCTTTAAGCCCACTCAGAATAAAATTATGCTTACACATGTAATTCAAAGCAAATCAAATTAATTATCTGCCACAATGGAAAGCGCACGCCAAACAGACAAATCAAATGCCCATAGAACGTGCATTATGCATGCCCATATAGACAGTAATAAAATCGAATTAAAATTACAAAACCTTTGGGCTGGGTCGGTGTTGGGCCATATCATATCAGGGCATCCACTTGAAGCTCCGCCAATTGTTCATTTATATAATTAAATTCAATGAGCTGCCCAACCGAATTTCCAAATTTCCAATTGCATAACAACAGACTGCCCATGTCCCATGTCTGCCTATGCATATATGTATGTAAATATATTTGGCAGGATTATTTACAGTTTACATTGGCCGGATTTTTATGAACCACAATTGATCGGCAAACAAATTTCGCAGAGAAATTTTATCGTTTCCGTCGCAAAGGTTGAAAAGTGCGCGTGCGGGCGGCCGAAATATTCTAAAATTATCATTATTCAGCAAGCATTTTATAAGCATAATAAAATTGCATAGCGAAATTCGTTGCTCGTTGGTCTGCATTATCCTGCACCTGTTTTGTGGTCCACGATTTAATTCCGGTGAGGGGTGAGCATTTCTGTTCTTTTCTGCCAAATTAGTTGGATAGGTGCTTTTAGCACGGTTCGTTGGTATTTGCACCGCATATTTTGGGGTTATAGTTAAATCAAGGACCTAGGTAATGGAAGTGGAGGTAATTGCATTAAAATCGGGAAAGAGTAATATAAATAGAAATAGTAAATAAGGCAAAAATAAATTAAATTGTGAATGATTTGGTATGTAAAATGGAGAAACTGATTAAACTAGTTTACATTTTTGAAAATACATTTGACAAAAATTTCTTAATATCATTTACATATACACCCAAAAATTACTTGCTATGAAACGATTATCAATTTAATATTATCTGGAATCAATTTTGACTTGATATGCGTCATCTCAATTCGATATGTTCGAAATGTAATGTTTTATATAGGCCAGTTCTTCCACCATATTGCTTCTACTTCTCTTTTTTAAAGTCATGGAATCTCCGATATAAATTTTACCAGTTTTGCATGGTAAAAACGATATTCTTATAAATACCAGAAATTTCCCATGCGCATATCGATTTGATCCCGGCGTTATTAAATGCTTTAAATCAAGGTAAATTCCAATTCTTTCTATTGATTTATGCCATGGAATTGAACTCTCTTTCTCTCGTTCCCCGACTACCAGATTCCAATGGCTATTTGCTTTGGCAATGCATAATTCATGCGTAATTATTGGAAGCAAACAATGCGACGGGGTTCAGTTGAGTTCAGTTCGGTTATTTTGACCCGTACTCCCAGGCAAAAACACATATGCAAATCGGTGTTTAGGCAATTGTGAGATGGCAGACCATTTGTGTGTGTGTGTGTGCGTTTCGATGGCCGCAACAAATTGACTTGCCATTAAATATTATTATCAATTCTGCACACACATTTTTGCTAATTTTCATTTAATTGCATATTAATTTTGTGTGCTGGCGTTTGGCCCAGATGTTGCTGGCATGCTTTTAGCCTAACTCTATTTTCCTTTACCCGACTGCCCAGCCACTTTTCACTTGCCACTCGAGAGGGTCCAGTAAAACACTTTTGCTTTCAGTGCCTGGCAGGCAGCAGTTTCCGCTGCCGGTGATTAATGTGCCGCAATAATGTTCGGACCAGCTTTAAACCATGGCTAAAAGATACAAAGGCAGCAGCCAGCGAGCTCACACATGCCACAACCCGCCATTCCTGCCATTTACACGGACCTTCGAGATCCGCAGCAACTCTAACCTCTAACCTCTCACCTCTCGCCTTTCCTGGCTTTCTTGGGGCTGGCAAATATTTTTGTCTGCTGGCAAAATATTTAACACAATGGCCGTTAATGGCTGTGGCCAGCTAGGGATTTTTCTCTATTTTTCCAGCTCTTCAATTTCGCTGCTCGCGTATATTTTTTTAGTTTAAACATAACAAGCGATAAATTAACTGAGGCCTGACAGCAAGAAGCTCTTTGCCGGCCACACTAATTGCGAGTGCTGGCCATATAAATATAAAGTCCCCTGGCCGCAGATTTTAAAGTGCTCGTCTTAAAGTAGGCTACAGATTTACCTCTTTTTTTTACCTCCTGTACTTTTTTCCCCCAGTGTATGCTCTCTTGCACCACATTAATTAATTATGTTATTATGCATTTATTATGTTATTATTGAAAATTAAGACCCAGCCAAAGTCTTCTCCTCGCCACCCCCTTTCCCTTATAAAGGTGTCTATTAGCGGGCGGCCCACACACACACATACACACACACTAGAAACCTTAAGAAGACAAGGATTTTTATATGCCAAAGTTTCGCCTCATGAGTTTGAAGCTTTTGTGTTCACACATTTTAAGCGTTTTTATAGACACTTTATGCTGGCTGCTGCAACGCGGCGTATGCGTAATGTGGCAAGTTTTAATGATTTATGCGCCACAGTATTATGCGTTCATAAAAAAAAGTGCAAATGGGATAATATAATGCGCTAAGTAGATGTTCTCCTTTGAGAGGGCGGATAAAGTCGCAAACAGAAAGGCTCTTTTATATTCCTATAAATATATGAAAATGGTTCAACAGTATCAGCCGATGTTAACATAAATTTGAGAATGTTTCTTATAGTAAACGTATTTATTGAAAAGTAAATTATAGGTATAGTTATTTTTATTAAATGTTACCTAAAAAAATACGTGTAAAGATAAGAATTTTCCTTATATAAAAAGAATTTATTAATTAAATGGAAAAACTTGTCTTGAACGGTTTTGTCAGCATTAATTAATCAGATCTTTTTATAATCTACCTGATCTGTTTACCCTAAGAGCCGTATTTATTTGTCAAAATACAAATTTTATTTAGTAAGGACCTACCCTTAAGTATTTCTTTTCTTTGGTCTGATAACATTTGAATTATACTCCGGTTTCCTTGGGGCCTGTGTTTGTGCTGTGGGTGTGAGGTTTGCTAATGGTAAGCGCTGACTTGCGTTTACCTTCGGCGACAGGATATTCGAGGACTAACAATTGTCGATAAATCATTACAGTGGCAAATGCTTGTTTGTTTGTGTGCGTAAATAGGTACTGTTTGCACGGGCACTCCCTCACACCAATGCAAAGACGAACACTAGCACCGAAACCAGCACCACCACCAGCACCAATACCAACGCACCACCGACTGACACTTGAATAAACATAAATGCAGGACGTTTATGTTAAAAGCACCCAACGGGGGCACTTATCAAGCACCGAACGTTGTCAGCCAAAGATTCAGGTTCCAACTTCAGATTCCGCTCCCTTATCCAGCCACGCCCACTGCCCCTCCCCCGAAAAACCGTCTGCCCACTTCTGCCCGGAGGCTGTCGGCATGAGTGATTGCTGCTGCACATGTGTGAGTGAGTGGGTGCGTGGGTGCGTGAGTGCCGGGCTTTTCTACTTGCTGTCATGCGATACTTTGACAGCTCCTTTTTTCCATTTCCATAGCCACACGGAGAGAAAAATCGTCTTGAAGACTTAATTGAAAAATTGTATTTTTAAGTTAAATACAGATTATAAAATATTTTTATTACCATACATTTTAAAATATTTTGTATAGTACCTACTCATTTTCAATTATTTAGTTATTATAAAGAAGTATACTAGTTACAATTAGAAATGGAAATTAGCATATAAAGTGGACACAATATAAAGCCAACTATGTATAAACGCCTGCATTTAATAAAACAAAACAATCTAATCCTAAGAATTACCATCTTTCTAGCAGATCCTCCACTTTTTCGTCCGTGTAGACTAGAGTGTAAGGCGAATTTCTTGGGGACATACAACATGACAATGCCAGTTTGGGAGACCTGCTCATAGTAACGGCGTCGCATTGCTTAGGGCGCTATGTAAATTTGCCAAAGTGAATGCGTCTCCCACAGCATCTTCAGTATCTTTCTCTTGACTCTCACTCACTCTGGCCCTTTGATTTTGGCTTCAAACAGGTGGGCGCCACAATTACCAAAATGCTGCTGCAGCTTTTAAATCAAATGAATATTTATTAAAGCACTGCAGCAACGCGGTTAAAAGCAAAAGCAAGAGCAAACCAAAAGCAAAAGCAGAGAGCAGCCCCAAAGCGATGAAACCGTAAAAGACGTGGGCCCTGTGGCTCAACGCGTTTATGCCTCAATAAGCTCATGATTAATAGCCCGTCTCGTTGGCTTTGTAATGAGCAAAAGGCGAACGAACCACCAGGCGAGCGAGCTGCAAACGAATCAACCAAAGGGAAAACTGAAAAATCTAAGGGGTTCTGGGGCGCTACACTCCACTCCCCCTATTTTTCCCTCCTGCAGAAGTTTATAAAAAAAATTCCTGCTAAGAGTATAAGATGAAATGTATGTGGGATACAAAATTTGATGGGGGAAAAGAACGATGAACCGAGCAGAGAATTGAAATCTGAGAAGAAGCATTTACTCTGAATAAAATTCTCTTAAATTTAAATGTGTTTATTACGGGACTAAATAGATCATGAAATTAGTTTCTTGCAGGTAATAACCAATAGAGTTTCAAAGTTTATTTGAAGTTTTAATGAAACAGGTAAATTCCAAATTTTAAAAAGATTTAATTGGATTGAAGTAACCTTCTTTATGGATAAGGTTTCTATTATTTTTTTTAAACTAGTTAAATTTTTAAGTAATTTTCATCAGAATCTCTAGATTATTATTTGGGAATTTAAAACGTAAAATCTGGTAAATAAATCGATTATGAAGGACTCAACTCTACAACGTCCCTGTAATTCCCATCCGAAAAACCTGCCAACCACTATTCGCCCCACACTCCTGGCTCCAAATCCAAATGAGGCGCAAGGCATTAGGGCCATGGATATTGTGCTCTTGAAGTGCGCGCTGCTTTGAGGTACTTATGCAAATATTGGAGGAGTCATCCTGGGCGTCAACGTCAACTTCAGCGTTATAGCCATCTCATTGGCATCGTCACCGCAAATCTTCACACGTCTGGCGGGGGTGGGGGGAAATAGTGGCCGGGATCGGTTGTGTTGCGTACACCTTAATGCTTTTACCATTACCATATGGAATATGGCTTTTCCCGGCCCGAATTCTGTTTGTTTTCGTTTGCTTGTTGATTTTGCGTTTTGGTTTTCTGGTTTTTGTTTGCTTTGCTGTGGGTGCGGAATCCTGGATCCCGTTTCTCGCGGCCCTCAGTTCTCAGCTCTCAGCTTTCCAACAGACCCGCTGACAGCAGTTAATGTTACGTGTAAATGCGCATTTCCGCTTCCTGTCGCGGTATTTCACCCCCTATAAAACACCCGAGCATCCACACTAACCCACCCGCTAATACACATGGCATTTGGCGGTTTGTCGAAAAGCCAACTGTTTGCCAGGAAGTTGCGCAAGGAAATTTTACAGCCTGTTTGCAGTTCACTTGAGCAATAACGTGGCATAAGGTGTGCATAATTAAGGCTGCACAAAACTTTAGTGTTTTGAAATGTGAATTCAACAAAATGGCTATAAAAAAAGAATAAAAACAAGAGAGAAGTTAACTTCGGCCAGCCGAAGATTATATACCCTTGCAGGTATGCCTATTTAAAATGTTGTTTTTAAATTGTCAAAAATCAAAACGACTACTTCCTATAAAGTTACAATGTTTTTTTTATTATTTTTTTGATTATTCCTATGGGAGCTTTAAGATATAATGGTCCGATCCGGCTCGTTGCGACATATGTACTACCTGCAATAAAAATAAGACTTTTGGGAAAGTTTCATCGCGATAGCTGAGAGACTAGTTCGGATAAAATCGGACAGACTGAAAGACGGACAGACGGACAGATGGACTCGGCTGTTAATGCTGATCAAGAATATAAATAGTTTATGTGGTCGAAAACGTCTCCTTCACTGCGTTGCAAACTTTTGACTTAAATTATAAGGGTATAAATATCGGTTTATTTAATTTTTAAATTTTACAATATATTAATATTTTTTTTTTGAATTTAAAAAAAAAGAAGTTTTCTAGTTATTTCTTTAGTGTTATCTAATAATTCACATGGCTAAAGGAAATGACCTTAGATTTGTGGCTATCAAAATATAAGGCTAGCATGGCCAATTTTGTATGAGTATCTTATATCTCTTTGATATCTCATAACTTTTATTCATTGTTTGTTCAGCTTCTTTTATTTTCCCCCATTTTTTCTAGTACTTTTCTGTGATTGCATTGCCCTGGTCTTCAGTTGGTTATCGTAGTTCAATGACATCTCGAATTGGCATGATCTGGATTTCTTCAGTTTTTCCCCTTTTTTCCTTGACAGGCCCGTTTATAATGATTTTAAATTTTTTGTGAAAACGCTTGAAGCGATTGCGCTTTTCAGTTTTCTGCTTTTCTGATTTTCTGTGTTTGTCCCACACGCTCTTTCTTTTTCCCCATACTTTCTCCCCGTATCTCGGACATCGTTACTTTCATTAGCAGCTACCATTTTTTTTAGTTCCCCTTCCTTTGGCCTTTATTTTTGTTGTTGTTGCTTTTGAGCACTTCCTGCGCCTGAAATTGAATTACAATGTTGTCGCTGCAGTCTCCCCATTCTCGTCCTTTTCGTCCTTTTCACCGTATCCCATGTTGTTGGCGTTGCAAATTTTTTTGTGTGTAATCAAATTGCAGACCATTTTTTTTTGACATTCCCTTTTGGTTTGTTTTTCGTGGGCTTGTCAAGTCATTTAATTTGCTTTTTATAAAAGTTCCCTTGGCTAAATGATGGCCGCCTACTGTGTGTTTTTTTTAACTTTTCAAGGGGGTGTTAACAGTGATTTTGTTGCTTTTGCACAAATTGCATTGACTGCGTGGTGGTTTTTGTTGTTGCCACTGCAGTTGCTAAAGTTTCATTCGGTGTGCAAAATGAGTTATTAATTGAGTTATTAGTTCCAAATAGCCATATACCCTTTTTTCTATTGGTTGACTTGTAAAATCAAATATTCCAAAATAATAAAAAAGATAAATTAATATTTATAAATTTTTAAACGTTATATTTTTGACAAATACTTAAGATAAATTTTATTAATTTATAAAACATTAATATCAAAAGTAACAGATACACAAAAAATATTAAAAAAGGAAAAATATTATTTATAAATTTTTGTACATTATATTTTTGACAAATGCTAAAGGTAAATTTTATTAATTAATTAAAGATTAATATCAAAAGTAGAATCTATATTATATTATCACAAGCTTCTTAAATACTTAAATTAATGGCTAATTACGAATTTAAGCTTCCCACTTGTCAGATAAATCCGATTATTCATATCCTGAGTCCTCATTGTTCGGTCCATTGCATTCATGAATTTCAATTGGCGATGGCACACAGGTTGTTCGAAAAAGAAACTAAGTTTCACTGGCCAAACATTTAGCCGCATGCAAATAAGAGAAAAATGAACAAAAGAAGCCGAATAAATGGAAAACTCATCGGTTCCGAGATCCGCAAGCTGCGTTCTCTATCGATAAATCTTCACGCAGCGGCAGCAGCCGGAAAATGGGAAAACTGTAGGAGTTGCATGGGGAAGGGGGAGGGGAGGGTATGGAACAGCGAACCGTGCACTTTTCATTTGTTATTGGCGCAATATGCGCGTAAATCGCGATTTCAATGGCTAAATATTGATTGAACGAATGAACTCAATATGGATGCCAGCCATGCCCAACTAAATATGCATCCCATCTATCTCTGGGCATCATCTATATCCCAACCGTTGGGCCATCTATCCATCTATCTGTGTGTTTCAGTTTCAGCCGTCTGTCGTGAGTTCCCGTTAGTTGCCAACTGCAGAAGGGCGTGCTGCATATTTGTTCGCTACAGGCTGACGCACACAGACACACACGCACAGCTCACTCACACCACCCAAACACCCACACGCACTGACAGAGTTGCATTTTGGGCCAGGTTATTGCTATGAAAATCGCTTTAAGCTGCCAAATGCAAACTGCATTTTCGGACTATGATCACGGTCCCAAGCGACAATGAGGGATGGCGAGGAGTATGGGGATTGGGAATGGGGGGTGTGTGGGTGGAGGGGTTTTTGGGTGGCGGTGGCCAGCACAGGCACCTTTAAACGCTAGCTCAAAATCATGTTACCTGCACGTTTCGCCCATCTATCCAAAAGCGCTAAATCCTATCCCAACCACATATTCACTAAAGAAAATATCGATTCATTTTACAAACTATTTTAGTACAATAATTTTTATTTTAAGTTTTATAATATAATAATATTGTTTATTACCATTGGTCTTCAGATCCAGCCAAATTGGTTAATAATAACATTTTATCTAAGTAATTGACAACAAAGATTTAACAAGAAAGTTAGTACCAAGTCATTTTTGGTATACAAATACATTACTATTTGCTATAGTTAAATTACTTTAACCTTATTTTCTTAATTTAATAAACATTACGTGAATCTCTAAATCAAAAATGCTTTAATTAATTTATTAAACAGCTGGAAGGAAAGTTTATCGGAAAGCCAAAAAAATGTTAAATAGTGAACCTAATTTTAGTGGTTGGTTCTAGAATAACTAGAATCCTATTTCAAATGTATGTTAAAATGTGCAGGGTTTTTCTTGCAGTGCATGACCTATGCAGGTTGCCTACTTTTGGCCGCATGCTTTCGTGTTATTGTAGAAGCGAGCGATTTATTGAAATGCGCACACAGACGCACTACATTGAAAGGGTGTGCGTGTGTGCTTGGGTGAGGCCTTTTGAACAACGTTTGGCAGGCTCGGCGCTTGAGCTTCAATTGATGCTGTGGTCACGCTTTATTTTCATTGCAAGCCCCACGGGTGCAAACTCCCCTCTCCCTGCAACCCCCTTCGAACGAACTGTGTGTGTTCAGCGGTTCTGCGGACTGCTTTCAGCTCCTGTCGAATGTCTCGGATGTGCAGCCCTTTATTAGCCCCGCCCCATAAACGCAGCTAAACAGCAATTACTTAAGCTTTGTGAACGCACCGAATCGAAAACAGAACCGGACAAAGTTGAACGGGGGATCCCAGATCCGGAATCCCATCATTTCGGGCATCCCCAGAGCATCCCGAACAAATGGCGATTTCGTTGAGCTCGGCAAATGACGCTGTCAACCGAACCCAATGCCATCCATCATAGATGGGCATATGCTAAAGTGCATTAAACTGACAACAGCAGTCGGTTTATGGAAAATGCTGGCCTAGGAAGCGTATACTTTTCATTGTTTGCCATTTTACTGAATTGAATGTGAGCATGCATTTGTTTAGCCTAAAAGCTGTATAACTCATACGCAGTGTTGAACTTCCATAAATTGGTAACACAGTGCATAATAAAAAATTTTAAGTTTGAATTAAATTGCGCGCAAATTATGGTTTCTAGACTGATGTTTTGGAATTGACATCTTGGTTTATTACTGTTGGTGATAAAATGCTGGGTTACTCCAAAGACATTCGGCTTACCACGGTTTACTACGATTTACTACAGTTTACTTCAATTTACTACAGTTTAGTACAATTTACTACAAGTTACTACAAGTTACTACGATTTACTATGTTTTACTATGTTATACTATGCTTTACTATGTTTATTTAGAGGGGGCGTGGCGCTCGGCTAAAATAAACTTGCGCTGCGTAGGAAGCCCAAGAATATGTGTGGGAAATCTCAACCTTCTAGCTTTTGTAGTTTCCGAGATCTCAGCGTTCATACGGACGGACAGACAGACAGACAGACAGACAGACAGACAGACAGACGGACATGGCTATATCGACTCGACTAGTGACTCTGATCAAGAAAATATACACTTTATAGGATCGGAGACGCTTCCTTCTAGCTGTTACATACTTTTGCACGAATACAATATACCCTTTTACTCCACGAGTAACGGGTATAATAAAAACAGATAGGACTTCAGTCAATAAACCAAACATATGGTTAAACAAACATACTCACCTATGTATCCGCGAATTCACACACACAAAAGACAAACAAAGGTTAGCAAAAGTGTTGTCCTTGTGACTTTTTGCTTTAAGTATGTATATGTTTGCAAATAACTCTGTATGTGTGTTCCACACACTCACACACACATTTGACATTATTTTTCGTCCTTTTTTAAGTTTTTACTTTCGCCGTGTGGGAGGAATATGTAAAATAAATACAAATATCACGCATCGCTATGTTTTACAACCTGACATCATACCTACACATGCATGCGGATTTTGTATATGTTTTTATCGCTTGTTCTTGATACTTTTTTTTGTGGTTTTAGAATTTTATAGTAACCCATCTCGCCCGCTTTTCCTCCATCTCCCTCTGCCCTCGCAACGCTCTCTCTTTCTGTATTCGGGTTTGACTCTATCGGAGACATGCAGAACGTCCAGATTTCATATGCAACTTAAATATTTACATTTGACTTAAATATGCGTATTTTCGCATAAATTACAAAATATTTCGCATTCCATTCCATTCGTGCGCCACGCGATATATGTATTTGTCCTATCCACATATACTACTCACATATATATTTGTGTTTATCCCGGCTAGAACAAATTTTATGACATTGTTGTAATAAAATTTATTTGGTTTTTCTTGTGGCTTCTGTCGGCAAAACGCTGTTTTCCCTCTCCACTCGGTTATGCGTTGGTAATTCGCTTTTTATATGGGCTAGATTTTTAACCATAAACCCTAACAGTAAATGCTAAGGGCCAAGCCAATTGGGTGGGAGGGTAGTATGGAAGGGTGTGGGAAGTACCTAGACGACCGCACCCCATTGACAAACCATCGTCGGATTAAGCTGAAAACTCTTTGACCATGTCTAAAGTTACCTTCGGTGAAGCCAAGCAAATGAAAATGATTTTGTTGTGCTCAAATCTGGATAAGAAATGAAATGGAAAACCCCCTAAGCTAGCTAGCTGGTCTCAATAACAAATAGCCAGGTTTTATTGAGTATTCAGTTTTAGGAAAATTGCTAAAGACTCTTTAGTATCATCAATTTCTATCACCACTCCTTTTTTGCTTAATAATCCAGCATTATTTTCACACAACTATCATTGCCATCCGGATGGCGTTTGCAACTAAATATTAAATTCTTGCTTGATTACGCACTTCTAAACCGATTGCCATTAATTTGGAGCTGACAAAACTTTTCTTCGTGCAGCCGGCGATGAAGCCGAGGAAAAGCGCGATGAAAATCTCGACTAGAAATGCCATTTTTAGCAATTTCGCACTAAAATAAACCCACTTTGCACTCAAACAGACACACATCGAGAGACATTGAGTGGGTGCGACAGAGATGGAGAGCTGGGCGCTAAGCCAAATAAAGCTTTCGCTAAAAATCAAACAAAACGAATCGCGAATCGCGGGATGCGAATGGAAATTGGTGGGTGGAGGGGTGAGTCGAGTCGAGCTGGGAAAAAGGAAAAGCGAAATTGAATCGTTTTGTGCGATGCAAATGCAAGGCGTATTGGGGATCACGACCTGTATGCGGTCCCCATCCACCATCCCTACACTGAGACAAAAATTGGCCGTTTAACCGACAAAAAGGACTCCGATTATGTATATAATACATAACAATACTTATTTTGATAAAATTTCCTTTACAATTTATAATTAATCCTTTTAATTGTAATTTTCATTCGTTTTTTTTACCTTTTATTTTGTCCGTTTTTTTGTCCGTATTTTTTGTGCGTGCATTGCAGACCCTAAAGAGCTCGCTCTGCACAATTGCGGTTGCCACAAACGGCTGTCTGAATGCCAGCAACGCATTGAATTTGACTTTTATGCAATCCATCGGGCTTCCAGCAATGCAGCAATGCAATGCTGCCACCTTTCTCGCAATTAACTTTTCATTGCCTACCAGGGCAAACACAATTAGGGGCGAAGCCACCCCTCCGAAAATAAAAAAAATCGACTGGTAAAAAAGACAAAAGGCAGGGGAAACTTTGACAATTATTTTACGGCGACTATGGAACGAATGCAAAAAGGCCAAAGTTAATATTTGGCCAACTGGACAATGGTCCAGTTGAGTTTTCTTTATCGCCCACTCCACTGCCGCCCCCCAGTGGAAAACCCCTTTTCCGAACGTCGACTTTCCAGTTTCGGGGGACACATGGCTTTCGGAGCGAACTAGAGTAATGTCGTGGGAGCAAAAGATAAATAACACTTAAGGCAGCGATGGGCGGGGCCGAGGGATATGGCGGTAGGGGGCGTGGCAGGCGGTTTTGGGCGGGGGGCTGGTGGGAGAAACAATTTGCCGTTTGTGCTTTGAAAAATGCATGAGCCAAAGTAAATGGAAAAAGTTCAACGAGCAAGCCAAACACAAAAGCAACACAAAAAACAACAAACTCAACCGGACCAAAAGCTTGAGTGTGGGAGTGCGACAAGGACGAATAGACTTGGCTAGAGAGGGAGAAGGAGAAAGGGAGCCGCAGATCGGCAGGCAATAGTTTTTCTTTTCCTCTTCCACCGCTTTTCCTGCCCACGAAATATTGCGGTCTGCTTTTAGGCGCAATTTTACATTTTTTTTTACCAAGCGAAGGACTTTTTCCATACCCTAAGATAGAGTACTAATATTAAGTATACAGATATCTAGAAATAATAATATGATATTTTTCTGATTAATGTTTTTTGTAGACTTAGATTTAAGATGAATGAATATGAAAATATGGTTACATGAGGTCCATCATAAGTTATTAGATTATAATACTTTTAAAACACAAACTTAAGGACATTTGACTTTTAAAAGAATCAAGGGATTAGTTGTTTATTTAAATTATTTTAGTATATTTAGAATTTCGACTAATGCCAACGACTGTGCCTTTTCGCCTTTTGGCTTATTTTTCATTGGTCCCGGTTTTTAGCAGCTTTATTTATTTGTCGCTTTATTTGCTGACAAGAAATATAGACAATATTATGCCTCCCCCCCCCCACACACACACACACACACAAAGGGTCAGAGGCCCAGTGCAGACATGACAGGACATGTCGGCGCTGACACTTAACATGCCCGTAGACAGTTATTAGGGTCATTGCAGGAGCAAAACCAACACAGGCACAAACGATAGTCCACAAGAGATAAGTTTTTGTTGTTGTTGTTGGCCGGGGGACTCGTGTGTGTTAGTGTGTGTGTGTGCGTTTTAGAGTTTCAGGCCTGCTCGAAAGTATGCTACAATTTATAGAGCCTCCTTGCCGAGAGCCCAAATGTATGTGTATATCGACTTTATAGTGGCGACTCTTTGGGGGATTGCTGTTGCTGCTCCTTTTTTTCTTTTTTTCTGGCTGGAAGGGGGTGCAGTCAAGTGTCTTTGTCAATGGCGTCAGGGGAGAATTTACATATGACACTCTCTAGCATCTGTGTGCGTGATGGAGGGAGAGGGGAAATGGGGGGTAAATGGTGGCTGGGATGTGTGTATTTAGTGCTCTTTTGTGCACACACTCACACGCCCCAACCTTTTGTGTTATTTTTAGTAAATTGTATTATAGTTTTAGTGCTCCCAGCTTGACATTGTTATTTTTGTGTTTTTCTTTTTTTTCGTAAACTGGCTCTTCTTTTTTCAGAGCTATTTTGATGTTGCAATTTCACGCTTTGGCAACTTTGTCGACTCCAGAGTGGCAGTAGGCAAAACTCTGCTCTCGATCCAACCCTCGAAGGATGCTACTTTCCAGTCTGGTCAGTGGCTTGGGGTTAATCAAAAAAATTAGTTAATTTTGCTGGATTTTATATCCGCTTTTTTGGCAGGGAAGTGAACGTCATTTGGGAAAAACACGCGTCGCAAATAGGCTGGCAAATTGTTGGCCAAAACAAATGGGTAGTGATTTTTCAAGATGTCATTTCTTAAACTAAGTTATATTTAAATTGCTGAAAGTAAAGTAGCGTTTTCAAAAATTATTTTAATTAATAGTAATATTGGTAGAACAAAACTTCACTGTAAAGTTTTGAAAAACTGCTTGTTCATAACTCATAAAATTTTACTCGCGTGCCGCACACATACTGAATGTTTTATTAGATTTGGGTGGAACGAAAGTTCTCCAGACAACTTCACCTCCAAAGTGCATATATGTATGCGCAAATGTGTATCCCTATCAGGGCCAACCAAGTTCTGTGGCCAACTTTGGCTTATTTGGCAACTTTCGTTACTTTGTCCAGAGAGATATTGGCTACCAAATGGTAACCAACACCTTCTCTTAAGGGCGTTTTAGCCCCGGTTTTACCATCTCCTTCTGAATTCAGGAATAGGAATTCATTTGCAAACAAAAATACAACTTTTACATTTAACTGAGTAAATTTTCCAACATTTACGTTGCTTTTTCGCTAACCGTTTTTTTTTTGCTTTCGGGGGGTGAATTTATTTATTTGGCGTCGTTTTTGTTGCAAGTTTCAACTGTCAAACACAACATCAATTTGTTCAAAAAATAAGCAACGCCAACTTTCTCGCCCCCATACTCCAATAAACTGTTTTTCCCTTTTCCCATTTGCATAAGTGTTCGAGTGCTCCAGTGTTTGTTTGTGTGAGTGTGTGTTCCTTTGTGGATGTGGGCGGGCAAACAACAATACAACATTAAAAAGTCACATTGCTGCTGATTTATTTTGTAATTCAAAGCAAACTTTCCGCCACGGGCAAAACGTGCGAGACAATCGGGAGCATTTATGAGCCGTGGCCCAAGATGGGCATTCATGGGTTAAGCATACGTGGGGTTAAGTTAGAGAGGATACGAATTTATTATCCGCTTTTATTAGTTTAAATTATTAAATTTAAATTAAATAAATAAATGTACGAATCAATTATGTTTCAAATCATATATTGATGTTACCCGATTTTAGGATAGTTTATTAATCAGATATTTTTTTATATACATATATGTACTATACTGAAAGTAGTTGTGTTAGAAATACTTATTTTATATTTTCATGTGAGTCCATCGGTAGAAACGATCGACTTTTACATTTCCTAAGTTATACTCTTCAGAATCGGTTGATTAATCTTAAGCGGATCCCGAGTTTCGCCCCGTCGTCTTCTAATGCAATATATTATTATCAATTAATGCCGTTTCAAGTGAAATTTAATTAAAAGTCCTGCGAGTTCTGACCCTCGGTCCAAACTTGGCGAACACACTTCGGGAAACTATTGCGCAAATTAAGAAAAATACCCAATGCGGTTATCATTTTTTTCCCTCCTCCTCGCTCTTTTTCGCTTAGTTTTTGGCTTTTCCCCTGCGGCTTGGGCTGAGCAAAGTTTTTTTTTTCTTTCCTTCTGGCCACAAGTTGCGCTCTTGTTTGGCCAAGTTGAGACCTCGGGAGGGCGCCAGTGGATGCGAATGCCTCGCCGAAGTTGTGCACAATTTTCTAATTAAATTCATTTGAGACCCTCACGCACTCAATGGGGCCAGCGAGCAGCTGCCGCGTGCCCTGCATTCGCGATGGACGAACCCTTTTTGGATTGACTGTACGGGCTGCGCTTTAGTGAATGACCGATGTGCAGTGGAGCCTCCTCAGACCGCATTGCCACTCGCCACCGCCCCTCCTGCACAATTTGCAATCGGAAAAGAAATGGGAAATGTCTCTCTTTCTTGCACCAACACTGAGGAAAATCACTTGGGATTGTAGGCTTTAAAAACAAAATGTCAAATAATTTCTGTGTTATTTAATTGCCATTCAATATGGTCTGGACTGTATGGCATGGGTTTCAGTCATTATAAAATAATCTAATACCTAATGTAAACAATTAATTCGGATTAAAAAGAAAATATTGCTTGTAAACTTATTAAAACATTTAATAAATTGAAAAATTAAAAATGATTATGATAAAAAAGATATAGCCCAAAATATAATTAATTTTTCCGTATTAGGTTCTATTTTTCAGGATTTAAATATATGCTTTTTTGGCTCCGTGTATGGATGCATTCCCCCTCTAACCCCCCTCCCAAAAACCCCGCACTGTCTGCGGCTGCTGCTGCTGTCTGCTTATGCGGCATCGATGACATTGTGTGTAGCATAAAGTAATTTCCGTCTTGCACAAGCGGCGCTTCCGGTGCGGCAAACGTGCGCCGATTCGAGTCCTGACACTTGCTGCACGTCTGTGTGTGTGAGCCTGCTGATGGAAGTGCGCCAGTGTGTGTGTGTGTCAGCCATCTCATTCTGGGCTTTCTTCTGCTTCTGCTGCTTGCCATCATCATTTTTTCCCCTGCTTGCACACACGCTAACATGGAAATAATCAAAATGTCGCATTGAGATTGAAAATCACTGCATTTGCCAACACTTCCGCTCAAGTGATGAGCCAGTTGTTGCCCTTCTGCTCGAGTGTGTGAGTGAGTGAGGGTATGGGTGTGTGCGTGGCCCCAGCAGGCTGTCTACGTGTGTGTGTGAGTGTGTTATCAGCCAAATTGACAATAAGTTGCTGTTAAAGACAGCCGTAAGAGAAATGTGCCATGTAAGCAATTTTGAAGACTGCTTTTTGCTCGTTGACATTGGATTTTGGCTTAGCTTCGATTTTCCCTTAGCTTGGCTGAGCTTAAAGGCGTGGTCGGTGGGCGGGGCTTACTGGGGGCTGGGCACAATCAGTCGGCCGAAGGAAAAGTGATGAGCGAGCTGTGAGCGATGACACGTGGCGATTAGTGTGGCAGTTAAGTAATGAAGAAACAGGATGTTACTGTTGAATTGTTCGATTAAATTCGATTAAAATGATAGGTTTGTGAGACATTTTCCATGCTAGAGAAATGTATTGCATTTTATGAATATTTAAAAAGTATTTAAAATAATTTAAAAATCAAAATTCTTATGCAAACAATGCCGAGGGATAAAATACGAAGAAAAAACGCTACAATAGTGCGACTAATGATAAAATAACAAGGCGTAAAGGCCAAATCAACGTTTTTGGGGGCTGGAACTTCCTGGTCCGAAGGCTAATGCAAAGTTCGCAGTTGCTTGTTCAACTGCTTAACATATTACGCATACGCCTAGTTGGCCCCGGGCATTAAGTATACGACCCAGCATCAGCACACAAGACGGGAAAGCGGGTATCCCAGGCAAAGCAGAAATAATATGGCCAACTAAAAGCCCAGCACCCGTCAGCAGAATCAGCAACAACTGGCGGCAGCTACTTACTTAAAAAGCATTGAGCCTAAGTAAACTTTTACGCCAATCCCCTCCACGCCCACGCAGACTGCACTTAAAGCGGCTAAAACCGCCGCAAGATGATGTGGGGGATGGGGTATGGTGAGGGGTGGGGGACAAGGACACGGCTCGGACCAAGGACACGGCGCTTGGAGAGCTTAATGCAAGCCAAATGATGTACAAACAGGCGTTGGTGGTAGCGCGGTGTCGCTTTTGCTGTTGCTAGTGGGGCATTAAAGTTATGCCAACTGCAAGTGAGAGTTACGCAGGAAAACCTTCGCAGGGCCGAATGGAAAAATATTGACAGGCTCCTTGGCCCGCAAGGAAAAGCGGGACAGCGGGAAAGCGGGAAAGCCTTGGCCTGCCAGTGGCAAGCGGCTTATAAATTAATGCAAAACAGATTGCCAAGCGCTGAGGGCGACACTTTGCACCTTTTTCGTCGCCGGCTTCGTCTTCCGTGTTCTCCGTTCCTTTTTTCCCCCATTTTTTTTATTTTTTATTTTGCCTCCGCCAGCCTTTAAATATTTACCCAGCTAGGAAAAACTACCCGTCGACGTTGGCGTTTAAATTGCACGCCCCAAGGTGGCTCGGTGGCTCGGTCTCTCGTTTCGCAACACCTGAGAGGGCTGAGTGGGCTGCTGGCTGTGACAACTGGTCCGCCCCTGATGAGGGTAACTGCTGCTGGGCTCCTGGCGGTTATCTCGAAGGCCTGATCAGCCGCTCGACCGCTCGGCCGCTCTCGATTCCCAGTATTTTCATTTTCAATTTGAATTTTTATGGAGCGCCGCCTTGTAAAAAGCAAATATCCTGCCCTTCGTCCTGCCTCCTGACGTCCTGCAAATGTTTGTCGCTTTATTAGTTTATCACAACTTAAGCATCTCCTGGGAAGCGGAAGCAGCAGCAGATGTTCCAGCGCCCATTGTCCTTCATCAGTGCTGTTGCTTCCGTTCTTTTCTGCTTTTTTTCTGCGACTCCTTTTTTCTCAGACTCCATCGCCATCAGAATCTCAATCCCGCTCGCTTTCTTTCGCACTTTCCACTTATTGTTTCGCCGGCTCCTCTTTATATTCGCTCACATATTTTTTCCTCTCGCGCGACATTCTATAAATTAATCAGGCGGAGTGCTCTCGACTCCGCCAGGATGTAAGGAGCAAGAAGCACTTCCTGGCCAGCCTCCCGCTGGCAACTCAATCGCGATAAAGCCCCAGGTGAATTATAGTTATTTGATTTTGTTTTGGTGATTTGTTTGCTCCTCGCTCCTCGAGATCCAGTTCTTTAAAGCCCCCGACATCTAATTGAATTGCCCTCGAGTTTAGTGTAAGTTTTCCATTTTCCATTCGAGGAGTCCCCCTTCCTTTTCTTCTCTTTTCTTGCTCAGGATAACAAGGGGCGGTTTGGGGGCGGTGGCAAAAGAAATAATAGTGCCCAAATTATGTGGCATGCATAAATTTTGCTGGCCAGGAAGCCGCCGACTCGTGCTGCTTATCGTCACGAAGAACGAAAACTTTGCATGTGTTAGGACTTGCGAGCTTGTGTGTGAGCTGCAGGAAACTCCATTAGGTTTTGAAACAAGAAGGATTCGTTTTTGGCTTGGGGTAGATGTGCAGAACTGTGGATACACTTTCCATACCTAGATGACCCATCAACAAAATTCCAACAGAGGGGTTTGTATTTTTCAAACTCATTTTGTCAGTTTCTGAAGTAGTTGAAGCAAATATATTTATAAAAGTATATCACATTTATATTTAATTAATTTACAAAAATTATTAGAATTTGTTATATAAGATGCGATTCCTTACTTAAACAAAATATTTAAGAAGGATATAGGTCACCGAATAAAAACTGTGTGAAATAGGTATAATTTATAGTTTCATTTAAACTTAAAAACTGATTATAGTTTATAATAAGTGCTCGCTGGTCAATTTAAAATGGCTGTATGCATTTCTATGACCATTGTGATGCAAATCGGATGTGTCTAGATTTCCAAACCCAAGGCTAAGTCATTCAATCTGAACCATCAGTAGAGTATGAAGAAAGAGAATCTTGTGCTTTGGAAGCCAGCTGGCACAAGAAGGGGGGAAGCGAGAAGGCGAGATGGGAATAGGCGGGGAGCGAACGAGACGGCAAGCCTCCTCCTGGCAGAATGGCAGTCAAATCTGTGCATACAAGTTGGCGGGATTGAAAGTGCATAAAGTTGAGTTTATTGTCGGCTAAAGTATATGCTTTATGCTCCATGCTTTATAGTGGTAATGCTGGCCTTCCCTCTCGCTCGCTCTTCCGCTTTCCCCTCACACTAACACACACATGCACAAATCTTTATCAGGCGGGCCAAGAAATTATGACGGAAATCTAAAAAGTTGTGCATTAAAACTTGTTTGTGGTCGACTTTGTTCCCGACTGGAGTCATAAATATGAAAAGCAAGAAAGGCAAAAAGAAAAAACGTTGTTGCTTAAATGGATAGCAATTATATGGGGATTTTCTGCCTGCCCCACAAACCACTCACCTTTGGATTTGGATTTGGAGAGGAAAAGTTTCGCAGAGTGGGTAAATTCCTGTTGCAGCTGCACGTATATAGTATGTTTTAAATGTCTGCCGCACTTTTCCAATTGTTTTTCGGATAAGTTGGCTTTTAACTATCCGGTGAGGGAAACAAATATTTTAAATAAAGAATTTTACTCCAAATGGTTTGATAAAGTTTTAATTTCCTTAGATGAATTTTAAACTCGTTGCAATTGTGAGCCATTCAAACGCTCTCCCAACTGTCACTCCTAACAGAAAGGAGGAAAAAACCTTTGCCATTCAGGCCAGCTGAGTTGAAGCCATGGCAAAATCCAATGACCATACAATAGAAATAGAAATGCTTGGCGACAGCTTCGGCTTCGGCTTCACCTGCAGATTCAGTCCTGACTTTTCCTGAATTTGGCTTTAGCTTCGGCTTCTGGGATTCCCCGGCTCAACTTTGGCTTACCTCCCGACCGCAGAACAAAAATATTTTCAATTATGACGCCGGAGTGAGGAACTCTAGAATTTTTCAATTAAGCTGCTTACTGCGCGGCGCCGTTCAGAAAAGGGGAACTTGGCCAACTCAAAATGGAATTTCTTGGCAGCAACAAAAAATAAGTACGAAAAAAGATTGTCTGCAATAGTTTGCGTTGTTGTTGCAACTCGCTGGGTAGTAAAAGTGCCGGACATAAAGGTAAAAGCATTAAAGTTATATGCGATTTAAACTAACAATTTCTGCCGCTGTCGCCTCAGTTGTTTTTGTTGTTGTTGCTCTTGCTTCTGTAAAGAAAGAGGGCGGCACTTTTATGTGCCAAGGCAAAAGTTGTCGCAGCTTTAGCGGTGGTGGCGCCACCCAGCTCCCATTTTGCACCGCCCACAACGTGTCCGCGCGCCATAAAAATTTGCAACAGCTGCACCACTGCACCACCACCACAGCCTCGGGGATGGCAAGTGGTTTTTGGGAATGGAATGGGGAATTGGACTAAGAATGGGTCTGAGAGTTACCTTGACAGTAGTGAGCCAAAAAGGATTTTAGCTTTTTCCGCCGGCTATCCATACCCTACAATTCGAGAGCCAAAGAAGGTACTCTAAGTTTCTAGTTGATATAATATGGTATTTTATAATTTATTTATATATTTATCAGAGATATAATTGAGATAGAGATCTAATGCTTGTTAATACATACTTTTAAGAAAATAAATTATATTTATTACAAATAAATTTATTATTAGCTCTGCACTTTTGGCATTAAACTGAGTATTTTGATAGCTCAAAACAACTAACTAAAGCCCAAGGGATTTTCCATTCCACCATAGGGCATACTTTTCGTCACAAAGCTCTCTCAGATCTTAGCCGCTACTTGCAGCTTTTCAGCTGGCTTTTGTTTTTTGCGGTTGCTTTTGTCCAATAATTCGGTCTATCTAATGGCACTGGCAGCACCGAATGCAGTTTGCAACGTATCTCCAGTTGGCAAATAGCCTTAGACGCCCGGCCCCCTAAAGTCTGTGCATAAAATAACAATATAATGCCATGGCCAGAGTGCCAACTGGAAGCTGAGGTGGCGGGGGATCTGGATTGGCAACTGAGTGCTGCTGCTGGCCAACAAGGAAGCCAAGAAAGCCGGAGTATTGTACTTTGGGCGACTTACTTTTGCCCGGAGGATGTCAAGTTTTTAGTCTCCTATTTTTAGGTGGGTGTTTCGGTTGCTTAAGATGGTTTTGCCTGTGGTCAGCTTTGATGTTAATTTTTGGACAGCTCATTCGGTTTGGCCCACGGCTTGGCCCGATCTGTATCTCTATATATGCGTATCTGCGTCATCAAACAGTCATAAATAACCGAGCCAAGCTGGCCACTTTCCTAATTAGTTTTCGTTGAACGGGGCTTTAAAGCACATCTCTTATAAGTTATACAAATACATATATATATTTTAGAGTCGGGGGCTAAGTCGGTTCTCGAGTTTTTTGGCAGTCGAAGCCTTGTGGCTGCTTTGGACGGGCCAATTACGATAATTGTCGCGTTCATTTTTCATTTGACAACGGGACAGTTACAGTCTCAGTAACCAGTTACCAGTTCCGAGTTACGAGTTACTTGCCTTGACAACTCGCGCGTTGCCAACAGGAAAAAAATAAAAAAAAATAAGGGAAAGAGCAGCAGTGGGAGTGGCTTTTGTAATAATTCAATGAGTGCTGCTTCATTTGTCACATTGCTCATACGCCATGTGCAACGGAAGCGGAAACCTCGGCGACCAAGTGAAAGTATTCATTATACTTACATTACTTCACCCAGCTTCCCACCACTTTTCTTTCTTCCATTTTCTTGGTCGTCATGTCGGTGCTCGCCCTTTTCGGTCGAGCTCTTGCCATTATAATAAATATTTGATTATATATTTTTGCAAGGACCTTAAATCGGTACGGTGCGGTGCGGTAAAGCGGGCTGAGCAGTATGTAAGCGAGAAATTGGCACACCTGCTCAGGGTTGCCAGGATTGCCAGGATGGCCAGGATGGCCGGGATGCGACGCGTCGATGGAATGGAGTACAGTTGACCCAGTTGGCCGGTAGCTCAGCGCAGTTCAGTTCAGCTACGTACGTACGGATGGGATGAGATGAAGTTGGCTCAACGCAAAGAATGGGCAAATTGAATGGCCCCTGCCCTGAACTCCACTCGAGAAGTTCAATGCACCTTGGCTCCGGCTCTGATTGAGAGGGTAGGCCTTAAAGTACTTCTGATCAGGTTCTTAGGTACTAAATAAATACTTATTACAGGCAAATATAGGTACTTAACACTTTACGCAATATAAAATGACCTTTTGCAACACATGATAATAATAAACCATTTGATTACCTCTTCAGTCATTAAGTAAAAACAAGAGAGAACGCTATAGTCGAGTACCTCGACTATCAGATACCCGTTACTCAGCTAAAGGAAGTGCGAGGGAGATGGAGATATGCATGCAGAAAAGGGACTGCTTGCACTGCTTGAATTCCATTATGTGCTCATAACTTCAAAGAATGGCGCGATTTCAAAAATTGTTTCTACATTTCGTTAGGTTTAAATAAAAACAAAAACATTGCATGTACAAATATGTTAAAAATATTATTTACATTCGATAGTTGATTGATTTATTATGCTTAAACTCTAGAAATATTAAATATCCAAACTCTTCGGCCTGCCCATTTAATAGACGATTCTGCATCTTAGGGCTACCTGAGCACATGTTCAGAGTCCTGTCAATGTATTTTTAAAGAGAACAAGGGGAGGACATTGGCCCAGGTTCTCGAACTCTCTGATCGGGAACAGGCAGCTGGACGAATTTGCAAAAGTGCAACGTTATCTGCATGAGGAATTTGAAAGTTGCCCTCCTCCTGCAGTTGCAGGTTGCTGTTGATGCTGCTGCCGTGTTGCAATGAACGTTGCTGCTGCTGCTGCTGCTCTGTCTAATCTCAATGCAATCACTCACAGCCACAAACAGGGGAAAGGACTCTGTCCGGGATATGGTAAAGGATGGGCAGGTGGCTCCTCCTGTTCGTAGGCTGTTCGGTTTCACACTTAGCTGTGGGCCGAGAGCAACAAAGTGGCCGCTTGAGTTCAGTTTAAGTGCGGCCTGCTCTTACCCCCTTCCCCCCTCTGGCCAAATACTTTTTCCTGCTACCCTTACAGGACCCCCCTTTCCACTCGCACTTCCTGTTGCTGTTGGTGTCAATCACTTGGCAATTTACAAAATGCACTTTTAACCCCCGAAAAAAAATGTGGGCTTGAAAGCAAATGAAACTCAGTTTGGAATGTCCTGCGGCTGACGGGGCCTTCGTATGATGAATGCCAGCTTGTTTGGGGTTTTGTGTAAGTTTATTGTCTGCCATCCTCTAAAACTCCCCTCAACCCAGCCAGCCCTCCATTTCACTATCACTTGGCCGCTGACAGGGAACGAGTGTCGAGGTGTCGTGTCGTACTTGAGGCTTCTGGCACGGATTGTCACTGGAGAAGTGCACGGTGAAAAATCAACGAGTCAATAACCGTTACACTTAAATAATTGTAAAACGGATTTGATATGAATTCGATTTTTTTTAAATACAAATATTAAGATTTTTACGACTAAACAAGTTGATATTTTGTGCCTGCTTTAATTATGGTGTTTTTTAATAAACATATTAAATTTTCTTTAAATTGGAATGAATTGGTGGCAGGTCAGAAAAATTCAAAGGTTATGTTGATCTTCAGTCTCAAGTTTACTAGGTCTTTTACATACATAAAAAATGTAAAAGGTACAAGAAAAAAGCCTATTAAAACTATACGAATTAATAGGGTGCCCAATTAATAAGTCAGCTCATGTATATTTTATATTTATACATTCGATGGTGTAGTTGCAAGTAGTGGCCGGAAAATAAAACTGCCAAAGTCTAGACGATTGCCGCTTAGACAAAGCCCTCAAACACCTTTGTATACGTCAAGTGGGTTGGCCGAAGCGGAAGTGCCGTCAAAGCGGGCTTAGATCCCAGATTAGTTGGCTCACCACCAGCCACCAGCTGCTCCTTATATGCATTTAACCCTCTATTTGCGGGGGTGGCAAAAATTAATGTGCCAACAGCTCTCTCGGCTTCATGAACACACTCGCACAACAACAACAGTTCACTGCGGGGGTGTTGGCATGTAGTTTAAAGTTTGGCGCGTCTCCTGACACTTAGACAGCAACAACTCATCAACGTCACGAGCAGCAAAAACACAGCCAGCTAACAAAAAATCAAAAACAGCAAAAACCAAATGAAAAAA